>PVJH01002914.1:0-155034 GCA_004026705.1 Nesogale talazaci
TTAAAGATTGCTTCTTTTGTTTTCTCAAAGGAGACTGTTTGCAAAAGGGGAAAGAATGACTATGTTAAGAAGAGAGTAGCCGGTCTGAGGCCCAGTGGAGTAGTGGTTGTGTGCGGGACTGTGGCCCACTGGGATGGAGGGTCAATTCCAGCACACAGGAGCAAAGACTGGGCCTCCTACTCCCACCACCAGAGGGCAGTGATGCCTAAAAAACTTAAAAAAAAAAAGAAGAGAGTAGCATCCAGGACAGCACAGTAAAGGGTAACCAACAGATGATCAGACCACCAGAGAGGACTAGGGGAGACTCCTGAGTGAAGTGATTGAGGGCCCCATTCTCAGCACCATGAGTTGATTCTGACTCATGGCGGCACGATAGGAGAGAGTAGAACTGTCCATGTGGATTTCCAAGACTGCAACTCTTTACAGGAGTGGAAAGCATCACCTTTTTCCGGTGGAGTGGTTTCAAACGCTCAATGTATGACCATGACATGCCCAGGGCATGTGTGTGACTGATGGTAATGGTAAGTTAATGCTTGCAGAATGACTCTGGGGGCCAAGCACTACCAGGAAAGAAGGGAAGCCAACCAGATTACACTGACTGGTAGCAAACATAAATCTTTTTGAAGTTGAAAATGAAGGAGAATTATGGATCATCAATGGAGGGAATAAGAAGCATCTTGAGCACAGGACATGGTTTTAAGGATGATGTGTGACAATTCGGAAAGTTGATATTTCCCCCATAGCCCCTTTACTTTTCCCAGGCCATCTTCATACACACCCTTCCCCTCCTTCCATCCATTATGCTAAGATCTGTCATCTAAGTGGTGTTTTTAGGTTATTTACATTTGACATCATTATTCATGCCTCAACTGTGCCATTTTAATATTGGCTTCCTATTTGTCCCAACTATTTTCCAATTGTTTCTCTTTTACTTCTTATTTCTGCTTCTTTTTCTCTTTTTGCCTTCCTGTTGGTGACTTGTGTGTGTGTGTGTGTGTGTGTATATATGTAACATATATATGTAATACATATATACACATACATATGTGTGTGTCTTAGTCTGGGGAGACTAACCATAACAAATGGTAACAAATGGCAAACAAATGCAGAGACACACACATATAAGGGAGAGGTCTATATACAAGAGCAACTATATATTAAGAAAACATCCTAACCCAGTCCAGTCCAAAGTCATAAATCCAATATTAACTCATATGTCTGATACCAGTCTATTAAGTCTTCTTCAGACTCATAAAGCACATGCAATGATACTAGGACAATCACAGGCTAGTGGGTGCAGAGTCTCGTATATCCAGAGACGGTAGAAGTATCTCAACACTGGTTGGGATCTCTTTGTGTATCATCCAGTTTCCAGGACTCAGGGTCTATCAGCATGCTGCCATGTGCCTTGTCAGATGCAATGTCTCCCAGGGAGTCAGCCTTATGTCTTGTCAGTAGAACTTCTCCAAGGGTCTGAGTCGTAGGTTTCTCAACTCCAAGAGGGAAATACAGCCGGATTTCCTAGAATTTTCAGGAGACAGCCATGCCCACATAGAGATCTCATTGGCTATCTCCAGATTGACAGACTAGACTCCACCCCTACACTCTTAATCCTCAAATTGACACGAGATTAGGTGACTGCATATATATATATGCATATATATATATATATAATTTCCTTTTAGGATTCTCTCTTGATTTCTTGATTATGGTTTTGACTAAATATTTCTGTATAGTTTTCTTAGTGGTTTCTCTGGAGTATTACAATACTTACACAATAAATGCATCTGATTTATAAAAACAACATTTTACCACTATCTAAAATGAGATATTATTTTTAATTTATGATGACAATAATCATAGTTCACTGTTTTCTATACTTTCATTCTTTTAATTGACTGATGTGTTAATTTTCTAATTAATGGATGAGCTTATGGTTATGTTTAAATTTAATGCAGAAGCTCCTAATGAGTCATTGGAGTAGATCCCCAGAAGCATCTTCTCTCTTAGCATCAGACTTATTTCTGATGGGTAAAATTAGGGATTTTCAGTGTCCTTATCTATAAAATGAAAAGGGGTGGAACACACTAAGTTTCCTTTCTGCCCCAAAGCTCTGGGCATATTTCTTGTGTGAAAAAGAAGTCATTGCTCTGGGGAAAAATTTATAGTAACTTGCCAGACACTCAGCTGTGAGTTCCTCCAAGTTTTGATTTAGAGGTTTTTAGTTTCCTTGAGCTTTATTTGATGAAAAAGCTAGTCCAACTGGGACATTTTCTCCAACACCATTATTCTCTAGATAAAACCATTTTAGTGCTGGAGAAAATCCCGTTGTCATGAAGTCAACTTGGATTTCTGGTGACCCATGACTTTAAAATTAAAATAAAACTGAGGACTGGTCACTGCCTACAATGTTCTCTTCCACGCCTCTCTCCTCTTTTACAACCTCTCTCCCCGCATCTTGTTTTTGCTCTGGGGCATAAGGAGAAACTGGTCTTTATCCTTCCCCATATCCCTTCAACCTGAAAGGAAAATCTGGGGAAATAAAAGTTTAACAATTGTTTGGTTATTTTTACCTTCTTGAAGATCTCTGCAATTAAAGAAAATTCCTAAATTTAAACAAAATGTACCATTCTAGTCATTTTTGTCTTTGATAAAATCAAACATTCTTTTGCCCCCCTCCTCCCATCTGATTGGGCTTCTTGGGAGAAAGACTAGGTGAGCTGCCCCTGTAAAGACTTAAACTCCCAGAAGCCTGCAAGAGCAGCTCTCCCCGTCCCATCTAATCACTATGTGTCACAATCACCTTGAGCGCAGTGAGTTTGGAGTTTACTCTGTGTGGTCCACCAGGTAGGGTAATTGTATTTTATTATTGATTATTTTGAGGGGGGGCTTTTACTGATATTATAACAATCCTTTAATCAGTTATGCCAAGCAAACTTGCATAGATGCTACAATCTTCATTTTTCAAAACTTTTTCTTTCTACGCAAGACCCTTGATATCAGCTCCTCCTTGTTCCCTACCTCCCCCACCTTACCACCCTAATGAATCCTTATATTACGCATCCATCATTGCTATCAGTTCCCTCTTTCCACCCTTCCTCCTCCTCCCTTCCCAAACGCTCATGGAATCATCACTCCATTACTGTTCCTGAGGGTTTATGTATCCTGGATTCTGTGATTGAAAGCTCTTATCTATATCAACGTACATACACCAGTCAAACAGGGTTTGAGGAGTCGAACAGGGGCCATGATGGTGGGGGTGGTGGTGGTGGAAGCATGTGATAGTTACATAATCTATTGTCATTTTGAGACTTAGTAGTGAAAAGGTGAAGCTTAGCCTGTTAATCAGGTTTCAGCTTGATGACTTTATTTGGAGGTGCTAAGGAGAGAAAGAGCTCGTTGGAGGCAAGACACATGCTTACTCCATTCCTGTGAAGAAGACACATGGAGGTGTGGAGCTGAAAGGAGAACATGTGGACCGTTGCCAGTGCTGAGATGCTTCCACTGCCACTGGAGCCACAAGACTTTCCATCCATCGGACATATGGGCTAATATCAGACTTTTGAACTTCGTGTGGTCTGGACTGGGGTGTTTTCTCAATATTCAATTGCTCTTGTAAATAAAGCTTTTTTTACTTATTTTTTATATTTATTTATTTATTTATTTATTTTTAGGCAACACTGCCCTGGTGGTGGGAGTAGGAGGCCCAGCCTTTGCTCCTGGGAGCCGGAATCGAACCTCCATCCCAGTGGGCCGCAGTCCCGCGCACAACCACTACGCCACCGGGACTCAGCCCATAAAGCTTTTTCTTATGCACATATGAGTGTCTATGAATTTGGTTCTCTAGTCTACCTAGATTAACACAAAGCATTGAAGAACTAGAGGAGCACTGTCAAATATTCACATTAGACAGAGCTGATTTGAAACTGAATTACCTCTACCCATCTGTAGCCAATCCAGTGTGGTGTGATCTCTCTTAGGGTCTTTTCTGGGTATATCCTTGATGCAGTAGGGACAGTACTCATTTGTAGAGTCATGAGTCATACTCTATCACTCCTGGCTTGAGTGCCTTGGTTGAAAGGCTCTGGACCAATCTTATAAACTGTTCTATCTAACAAAATATATGTGTCTGACTTATGGTTCTGTTCCTGCTTCTGTAGTTCCACCTGTAACCATGATGCACTGATCTGCCACCAGTCACGAATTTGTGACAGATTCTTGTGTTCCATGCCTTATTTAACCAGTGTCTGACTTTGACTCCTCCGATGCTATTAGGACCTGCATCCTAACGTTTATGGCCTCCTTCATCTGGATGATGGGTCTGTGTATAGAATGTCCCTTTGAGGAAATAATAAATGTTCTCCCTAAATTATATTGGAGATAGGTGTCTTTTTCATACCCTAAAACAGGCCAAAGGAAATCCTATGGCCACAACTGATTTCCAGAATGTGGGGATGTGTAGTCCTCCCATAGCAGGAGCACAGATTATTTTGGACAACAGTATGTTCCAGCATGTATGGGCTCAACCCAAGAGCCAGTGATACTAAAAACAAAAAACAAACAAATAAATAAGGACAATCAATAAAGAAAGTGAGGGGGCTTCAAGAAGCATGGGGAAATACTGTTCTCTTTTCATTCTATTTTCCATGAACTTGTTTTACAGTTTTATTGGCACATAATCCACATATCATATGATTCAATAGTTTAATCATATCAAGAAAAATTGCATAATCATTACCCCAATGCATTCTAGAACATTATCTTTTTATTTTTCTAATGGTTAAGTTGCTTCAAAAATGAGTTGTGTAATTACAATCAGTTCTAATGCTCCCTACCCACTCCTGCATTCCACGAACTTTTAAAAAATTAATCATTTTAATGGGGAGCTCTTACAGGTATTATAATAACCCAAAGCTCAATTAGATCAAATATAATTGACCATCAGTTTCAAAACATTTTCTTTCTTCTTGGATTCTTTGATATCAGATCCCATCTGATAGTCTCCCATCCCCACCATCCCCTCCCCCAAGGAACCCTTATTATTGTTATTATTATTTTGCCATATTTTACACCATCTGTTTTATCCCTTCACATAAAATTTTATGATCCACTCCCCTTGAGTGGGATTATATAGTCATCATTACTATCCACTGCTTCCCAGCTGGCCCCTTCATGTACCCCCAGGGATTCATTACTCCTGTTACTCTTTCTGGAAGTTTTTTTCTCTCTTGGCCTTGGCTTTCATGCATCAAGAGATCTTAATTATACAAATGAACACATGCAGGTCTCACAAGATCAGTGAGGTGAAGCAAAGTCAGGTATGCTGCTATTATAATATATCATGAAAACAAAAGACAACCTCATTGCCATCAAGTCCATTTCAACTCAGAGAGACCCCATAGGATCAAGAACCATATCGATGGGTTTCTAGGACTATCGATATTTATGGCCGCTATTACAGGTACCATCAGGAGGCTCCCGCCCACAGCTACCCAATGCACAACAGAGTGAAATCTGCCATGTTCTCTGAGGCTGCTACGAGTTGAAATCAACCCAATAGCCGTGCGCTTGTCACTTTTGATTTTCTCTTTGGGATCACTTGCTTCTGGGGAAGTTATCTGTCACGCCTGAGGGCATTCCCGCCCCCCCCCCCCCACCTGGTGAGACCCACATGGCGAGAATCCTCTTCCCGCCAGCCAGTGAGGAACCAAGGACCCTCACAAGTCAGACCGGGGAAATTGCAAGCAGATCTCGATGCTGCTGCCAGGCCTTCAGATGACGGATGCTGCGTTCCTCTTGACGGCAAATTCATGAAAGACTTTCAGCGAGAACCCTCTAGTTAGGCTGTTCCCGGAGTCTTAGTTCTTAGAAACCGCAAGGAGAAGTGTTCGTTGATTGAAGCGACCAGGCTTGGAGGTGATTGATGACTTAACAAGGGTAGATGCACACAGCCACACTCAGCCTCGAGCAGAGCCACGCTCCTGGCTGGAAAGTGGCTCTTTTGCTACGCCTTTGTAATTTGGAAAAGGAAAAACAGATATCATTAGTTAGTGTGTTCTTTTACCCATGTCAATAAATTTGGATTTTGTTGAAAATACAAGGGGGCTTTAAAAGGCTCATGGAAAAAATGGGATTAAGAAATCATAAAAGTTTCCCACAGACTTTTCGAAGGCCTCTGTACCATGGTAAGCTACTCCTTGGTTTTGAACAAGCTAGACTTTTCAATGCTGTGTTGTGAAGACAATAGGGCAGTTTGAGAGAGGAAATAGATCAGGATGCATTTGAAGCAGCCCAGGCAAGGTTGTCTTGTGCCTTGAATCTGAGTGGAGACCCTGTGGAGATATAGCATTTTGGAGACAGTAAAGACAAGAGAACTAAAGAAAGGATGTATGTTTTGTTTGCCATTCTCCAATGAAGAATTGGAGAAAAGACCAAAGGATGAAGCCAAGCAAGACAAAGTTAAAACTAAAACCCTTTGAAAGTCAGTTTATAAAGTGATTTGAAATGGATTCAAGGGCAATTTTCAAATCCAACTCTTTCAAACCCAACTGTTAAGCTGGGTTGACTAGAGAAGCAAACCCAGGGAGATTCATGTATGTATAAGAAAGCACTTTATTTAAAAAATAGTTGTATATTAAGAAAACATCCCGGGCTGAGCCCCGGTGGCATAGTGGTTGTGCGCGGGACTGCGGCCCACTGGGACGGAGGTTCAATTCCAGCAGTGGGGCTGGGCCTCCTACTCCCACCATCGGAGAGCAGTGATGCCCACCCCCCACCCCCCAAAAAAAAAAAAAAGAAAAAGAAAACATCCCAGTCCAGTCCAGATCAAGTCCACAAGTCTGATATTAGCCCATATGTTAAATACCAGTCCCCAAATTCTTCTTCAGAATCATGTAGTCACATGCAATGATTAAAACGTAAGGAAGATCACAGGCTGGTGGCTAAAAAGTCTTGTGAATCCAGTGCCAGTGGAAGCATCTCAGCACTGGCGTGGATCTCCACATAGACCTTTCAACTGTCTAGTTCTTCATGTGTGCATTTTAACAGGAAGGTAAGGCAGACAGAGAAGCTCTTGCAGGTTTCCACATGGCTGGAGAAAGACACAGAGAGAAAATGTTTCCAGAGTCCTCATGAGAGATCCAAGCCCACAAGAAGACATCTTCAGACTGTGACTAGATTGACAGGCTAGACTCCACCTTGCACTCTTAATACCTTCAAGTTGACACCATGACAGCTGTGATGGTTTTTGATTAGGTTCTTTAGACAACATGCTGCATGTATCTAAAGCAAACAATTGTTGGTTTGCATCCTCACAGTCAATCCAGAGGCTGTTGCTTTGGGGAGTATGAGATCTGGATATTTTGATCTAGAGTCCACTGCAAGAATTTTGTGTTGCTCTATGGGATAAAAAAAACCCTTCTCAAAATCCTTTATAAATAAAGGAGTCCATTAACATGAGGTGAATCCAAAGGATTCATAGCATGAGAATAAATGATAACAATGCATGGAAAACAAAATCACATTTTTGGCAGATTAGTTCATCACTATCACAGGTAGGCTTACAGAATTAGAAAAGGGACCTTGATTGCAATATGATATTATTGGGACCATTTCAAATTAGAAATGCTTACAAGATTAATTTAGGACCTTCCAACCCAGTTGGTCAGGTGTATGATTCTAGCCCGTGTGACCACTGTTCCCCAATTTCCATCAAGGGCTGGCTAAGGCAAGTTCCTGGGGGCAAGACTGATTGTTTCCTGGCTGGCCTGGTGAGAGTCATAGCATTTTACATTCAAACACGTTCTACTTAAAGGTAAAGTTCTAAAAATTGCCTATGTTCAGAAAGAACTTGGTGGAGGTTGAATCTATGTGAGATTGAAATGTGGGTTTTGGGATCCCACTGCAATCCATAAAGAGCCCTGGTGACTTAGTAGGTTATGCATTTGTGGCAGTCATATGCTTATGTTAATTTCATGATTAAGATGTAGGGGTGTAGTCTAGCCTGTTAATCTGGAGATAGCCATTGAGTAGCCAATGAGGCCTCTGTGTGGGCATGGCTTTCTCCTGATAGGTCTGGGAAATCTTGCGATATTTTCCTCGTGGAGATGAGAAGCTATCTCCCCAGTTGTTGGGAGTTAGTCTCAGAGAGATGAAGAATTATAGATAACACAAGATGGCAGTGTCTGAGGAGCTGAAGGAGCTGGAGGAGAAGCCACATGGCCTTGCCCTGATGGAACCAGACCTCTGAAGCTGGAGAAGCCATGTGGAGACCCCTGCCAGTGCTGAGTTGCTTCTGCCACCACTGGATGCTGTTGATGGACCCTAATCCCTGGAAGTGAGGAGCCATGGGAAGACCCCTGCCAGCGCAGGGATTCTGCACCCACTGTCCTGTGACTTCGTGGGTTGGAAGGAGACATTATAGACTGGTATCAGGCATATGGGCTAATATTGGACGTAAGACTTTGAGCTGGACTGGGTTGGAATGCTTTCTCACTGTTCCATTCCTTTTGTATATAAACCCTTTCCTTCTCTCCATATGCGTGTGTATGAAATTTATTCCTCTAGTCTACCCGGAGTAACAGTATTGTACCCAAACTTGCCAGCTGGTACATGGGAGAAAGATGAGATTTTCTGCTCCCATAAATATTTCCAACCTCAGAAAGCCAAAGAGATTTCCATAGGGTCACTTTGATTCAAAATCAACTTAATGGCACTTGGTCAGGTTCTGTCAATCTGGTGCTCCGAATGTAAGCTCTAAGACATAATATATTACCTCACATAATTCTCACTGCAAAATTGTGTGGGCCACTTGGCAAAATCATAAACTGAGACTTGGACACAGCCAAAGTCACAAAGCTTGTATGTAGCAGTACAGGATCTGAACCCAGATCTGCTGAAAGCAAAGTCCTTATTGTCTTGAACAATTTTTTATTTTATAAAAGTTTTACATTTACAGAATAGTTGCCAAGAGAGACAGAGTTTCCATGTATTCCACACTTAATCCCCATGTTGACCATCCTACATTATACTCTAAGAATGATACTGAAGTGGTCACTTTAACTACTACACCCATGTCTGTTTACAGCATGTGTTCACTTAATGTTGGATCAACTAATGCATCAGGAGATTCCAGGTTAGGCCTTTCTCCTTTCTTTTGGCCAGATCCCAGGACTTCTGGCTCTTCCAACTTGGCCAGCTCTGTGAACGAGCTCCCAGAAACAGGTCCCTTGGATATTATATTGGCATGCTCATTTATTGATTATGACATAGAAAAGCCTGTCTTAAACACATTTATGGAAAAGTATTGACTCAGGGAAATATAGAGCCAGAGAGAAAAAATATTGAGGATTTTCAAATGGTGACAGCAGCTAACAAACAGAATTGAGAGCATATGTGAAGGATATTTAATTTGGAAGATTCCGAAATACAGGATCTTCCAGGGATTTCTAGGGGACTGTGAGGGGTAATCCGGAGAGACACTGCAGGTGTGGTTAGTGGTCAAGAGCAGAAACTTTGGATTCAAGAGTTGAGCTCACTTCATTTGTATCTGCAAACACGAAGGATCTAGTGACCTTGAGTTCTAGCAGAGCTTCTTCAGCAAGTAATTTCTGCAGAACTGATAAGCCATTGATCTGAATACACCTGAGTAGACTTGAATACAGAAGATTAGAGTTGGAAGGACTCTTGGAAGTCATACTGGAACCTTCTTGCTTAAATTGGAAATACTTCTGATATTAATGACAGGCATTTCTCTCATACAGACCTCAGAGTGATAAAAATTACATTGTGTGTTCATTTAAACACTCAGATTTTTCACAGTTTGCAGTTATCTTGTGAACACTTCTCATATATTTTCCTATTGTTAACTGGAATTTTAGACCAACTTTTTGGTCTATAGAGAATGGTCAAATTTTGGGAAGCATAAGAATATGCACTATACTCATGAGCAATATTTTACTAATACTATTTTATAATTACCATTACTGTTTACTGTATTTATCATGATTACTATTATGAAACAACCACATTTGGTAAACTTCCACAGAGTTTTAAAGACCTTATTGAAACTACTATGGCTATCTCATTTACTTCTCTGTTGAAATGGGTATGTATTATGATGTGCATGTTATATGTGAGTGGCTTTAGGCTCAAAGCAGTTAAATTAAAAGTTGAACAGCTGTTAAGTGAAATAGCAAGGACTGGGACCCATGGCCCATTGAACTCACCTTCCCAATGTTCATTGCACCTACATTCTGTGTTACTCCAATTTCAGTCTGTGTTCTCTGGAAAGCCTGTGCTCTCTCACAGCTAGTTTACAAATCATCTAGGGTTAGGTTGACTTCACTTCCAACACCAAGGAGATTGTGTCCTATACAATCCAGCTAGACTGTGCAGAAGTTGGATTGCATTTCTTCCCCCCCCCCAACCCCATCCACTCCGTCACCAGCTCTTCCTCATTTGTCCTTTCATCTGAGTGATAAATTGCAAGTACTGAGAGAACTTTGAGTTCCTTCTACCACACATCTATCTTTCCACCTGTATCTGTGCATGTTTTCTAAACCATGTCTTCAGCTATTCTGAGTAAATTGTCTAATGTAGATCCTTGTTCCATCCTTCTATGTACCATCCCATTGCTTTAGGGACACTTTGACTTACTTAGATCATTCCCAGCAATACACACAAAATACATTTTTCATTAAAGAAGACAAATATATGCCCCCCGTGTTCTTCTCTTTACTTTCTTTTACAGCAAGCATCTTTGAAAAGTTACAGGAAATGCTAGCTTCCATTCATCCCCATCTATGCTTTACTAAACCCCTTCAAGCAAGAAACCCATCAGATTCTTCGAATGACTTTTACTGAGATTTTCATGACATGGGTGACATTTATTCTAAGACGGCAATCAGAATCCAAGGCTCTATGGGAAATCTGAGAGGTGTAGTCAGGGGTCTGGATTACTCTACTCTCAATGAAACGTCTCTTGATCCCCCCCCTTTGTTTACAGTTCTTTCTTTCTTCTTCAACCCAAGATTCTTTCTTCCCTCTACAATTCTCTCCTAACACAGACTCATGAGACATTTTAGTCATGTACTATAGATTAGAAGTATGAGCTCCACAGTGGCAGGAATGTTAGACTACTTTACTCTGGCTTGGGTTCTTTGAACAGTGCCTGGAATATGTGCTCCATTCTTGTGGTTAGGTGCCCGTGAGTCAGCTGGGACTCATAGTGAGACCCTGTGTACAAGAGAATGAAACACTGACCTGCTCCTGTCCCATATTCAAAACCATGTATGATGTATGAGCCTATTGTGACAGTCAATGTGTTAATCCACGTCCTTGAGGACCTTCTGCTTTTTAGCTGCCCTTCCACTTAACTGAGCAGAATGTCCTTTTCCAGGGACTTGTATGTCCCAGACACATTCTGGCTGTACTGATTCCAAGAAGGATTTATTTGTTTTTTGCCAGTCCATGGAAATATCAACCTTCTTTCCAGCACCATCATTCAAATACAGTGAATCTTTGATCTTCCTTACTCAATATCCAACTTTCACATGCATGTGAGGCTACTGAAAATACCATGACTTGGGTCAAGTTGACCTTAGTCCTTAAAGTGACATCCTCACTTTTCAATACTTTCAAAGAGGTCTTGTGCAGCAGGTCTTCTGATGCAGATCAAGGACCACAGTTTTCCATATGGATTTCAACTCAATGTACAGAAAGTTAAAGTCTTCACAATTGGACTAACAGGTGTGATCAAGATGGAGAAAGCATTGAAGCTGTCAAGCATTCCATCTTGTGTGGATCCACCATCCATGCCCATTGAAGCAGCAGTCAACAAAGCAAATGACACATCACACTGGGTAAATCTGCTGGAACACAATCATCACACAAAAAAGAGTTATAGAGATGACATTGACTGAATGCTGATGTTACTTCTTTTTGCAATGTGTCTGCCAAGATCTAAGAAGTGGTCATGGAATTTCAGGATGTGGAAGGGGAAGTTCCATGGAAAGACTAGACGAATAAATGGGTTCTATCTTTTTTTTCCCAGAAAACTTCATGTGATAGTTACATAATCTGCTGTCAATTTGAGACTTAAGTTTTTCCTGTCAATCAGGGTGCAGCTTGATGATCTCATTTGTAGGTTTTAAGGAAATAAATATCTTGTTAGAGGTGGGACATATGTTCACTCCTTGTGAGACATGCTTGCTGATATGATATACGGAACGATGCTAGTGCCTTGGAACTGAAAGAGCCACATGGAGACTCCTCCCAATGCTGAGATGCTTCCACTGCCAATGGATCCACAAGACTTTCCAACTTCTGGCCTGTGCTCTTTCTACATCGGTATTATTTCATGTGTTTCCTGAAGCTGAAAAGGAATTTATAGATTGGTAACGGACATATGGGCTAATATCAGGCTTATGGACTTCGTGTGGACTGGGCTGAGATGTTTTCTCACTATTCAATTGCTCTTGTATATAAAGTTCTTTCTTAGACACATTTGCATTACCTATTTGTAAATAAAATTATATTGCAATATATTCGTGTCCATTTTTTAAATTTTTAAAATTTAAATCATTTTGTTGGGGACTTTTACAGATATTATCACAATCCACAAGTCAATTGTATCAAACAAACTTGAACATTCCTTTTGCACGACAGCAACCAAGGTTAGTTGCGACAGAGACCATATCCCCTACAAAGCCAAAATATTTACTTTGGGATCTTTTAAAGAAAAAAGCAAGTGGGCCTGTTCTTGCTGTTTTTTGTTTTCATAACTTTCCCTTTGTGAGTGCATCTCTTTCCCACAGAGTGGCTGGTGTGTTCAAACTGCCAACCTCTCCCTTAGCAGCAGACTGAATAATCACTGAGCCTCCAGATCCCTCAGGAAAGAGAAGCAGATTTTGAAATTAGCCAACGTTTTCAAGTAAACATAAAATGAAGCAGAAGGTAGCTTTCATCATTCAGTTGATCTAGCTACACCACTGGGTGTCTCTCTTCCCTAAACTTTACAAGTACTTGAATTACACCTCAGCCAACTGGGGCTGTGACATCCCAGACAAATATTGACGGTTGCTAAGGCAACTGGGATAAAGTATTGGCCAGAGAATAATATAGGCGCCAAGTGTGCATGCCATGGTTCTCACATAGGGGAGAGACTCGGGGAGAAAATGAATGAAAAATATACTTCAAGATCTCGCCAACTGTGGTTTCAGAACAACTCACAGCTGATGTTTATCTTAGCCCCTCCAGCCTCATCTTCAATTGTTCTGGAAACTAACACTTTGGGGACTTGGGGACTTTTCAGTCATATAAAATATGCCACAACGGGAAAATCTGTTTGAGTAGCAATTCTTTTTTTTCTCCAGTTCTGCCTGGAATCTACTTTTTGAAATCCTATTCTGAAGGCCAACTGTAAGGTCACATGTATATGTATTTTTTGTCTTCCCAGATCTTGTCAAAAGAGTGGTGTCTGTCACACTTTCATTCAGATATTTCCCATTGTTTAATGTTGGAATAGCTGTTGTGCTTGTTGTTAGAAGCCATCAAGCAGACTCTGACTCACTGAAACTCTAGAGACAGCAGATCGGAGTAGTGTCCAGGCCTGTACCATCTTGATAAGTGTTCCAATGCTGCAGTCCCTGTGCCAGTCCACTGCTTTGAGGATTCTCGTTGCTGTCATTCTCTGCTTTATCAAGCATCAGGTCCTTCTCCAGAGACGGCTCCCTCCTGTTGCTTTCCAGGAGCCCTAGTGATGTGGTTCAAGATAGAAGTTCAAACCCAACAGCCACGTCAATGGAGAAAGATAAGCCTGCCTGCTCTTATAAAGAGGGATATTCTTGAAAACTGTGTAGGAGGGAATCATTGAAATTGACTTCATGTGTTAGCATTATTATTATTATTAATATGTTGGGAAGGAATTTTTAATCCATGGTTGAATTGGAGTTTTTTCATTATGCTAATGTGAACTCTCTCAACAGTGGCATGATTAACATGTAAGATCAGAGAAATCCTCATTATAGAAGGTATTTAGTAAATGTGTTATAGGACATTTAGAAGCATTCTTGGCATCTAAATGTTGGTAATAATGTCTCAAGTGTTATACTTGAAAAAAGAAAATAAAAAAACCCCCAGATATTCCCTGGAGAGCAAAATCAATTCCTATTGGTGGAAACTATTTTGAAAAGACCCTAAAGAGGACTAGTGGTGCTGGGGGAGAAGCACTGAGTTCTTAACCACAAGGACAGCTGTTCAAATTAACCCAGTGCTCTGTGGGAGGAAGATTAGAGTGAATGCTCTACTAAACACTCACAGCCACGGAAATCATATAGAGCAGCTCTATTTTGTCCTTTATGGTCACTGTACGTCAGAATTGATTTTTATAGCAATAGATAAGCCATATCATCCTTAGATTATTACCCAAACATACCTACCAGGCAGAGCTGAAGCTTCAAAACACTGATGGGAGAAACAAGGGAAACCTGAAGTTATCAAAATTGCAAAGAACTACATTCCCACCCCCCCTTACACACACACAAAGTGAAGAGGCCCAGCATTAAAATCATTAATGCCAGGGCTAGCGTGATTTTTCCAATTGCTGTCAGTTGATTTCAACTCATGTGTCCCCATGTCACATTAGAACTAGACCCCCATTGAGTTTTCAATGGCTGATTTTGGGGGAAGTAGGTAATCACACTTTTAAAGTACCTCAGGTGGTACAAACGGCCCATCTACTGCCTCTCTAGAATGATCAGTCAACAGAAATTTCACTTTCTCCATTTGATACCAGATGAGCTATTGCAGAGGGCATTTGGGGGTCTTTTTTCCAGATGGACTGTTTAGAAGTCCTTCTCACTGAGACGTATTGAGTAAGGTGGAGTTGATTGGGGTGGTCTCTGAACATGTCCCTGCTCCACTCTTGCTGAAGTCTGTCCAGTGAGTGAGTTTGGCTTTCTGAGTGGGGAGCAGCTGGGCCTGATTATGGCATCTAGACATCTAGGAAATGGCTACATCTGACATCTCTCTTCTAGAAACCAGCCTTCTCTTCACAGCCCTCCAAACTGCTCTGTCTTTGAATCCCTCCTTGAAGGCTGAGTAATCCCCTTTTCCCACTGGACAGGAGGGGCTGGCTGAGGTCATTATGGTGATTCATAAACAGCACGTTGGGCTGTAACTCCCCAAAGATTTTGAAATATTGATTTTTATGCATGCCATGCTTAAGATCTAGCAGTTGTAATCCTACTTTGTATATTACTTCTGGAAGATTTGAACAAGATGGCTTTGCCACCAGCATAGCAGACATGTTCTAAGTAATCTTTGTGAAGGGAGTTGGACATGTTTAAATGAGCTCATCGACTGTGCATCATTTATCCTTCTCTCCTATTGTGGATAAATTGGAATGAAGCATGAGTTCAAGAAAATGGCAATCTCACTCTCACTTCTTCATTATCTCTGGGTAGGGCAGTCATCTTTAAGATGGGTTAGGATTTATACAATCCACAGCAGTGTATGCTAACAGTGAGCTATTTTAGCGAAGATTGTCTACATTCTCTCACATAAATGGAGTAAGAGTTCTCAAAAAAAAGATCAAAGGCCAAAAAACCAGTAGGAAGTCTTAGTATTTCTTTGAAAGGTTGGACAATTAAAGGCTTCAGCTGTCTGTTGGAACGATGGCTAATGTTCAAATGACTTTACTATGATACTTCTTTTAAGTTTACAGATTGCATTTTGGAGGGGAGGGGGCATCACTGCTCTCTGGTGGTGGGAGTAGGAGGCCCAGCCCCACTGCTGGAATTGAACCTCTGTCTCAGTGGGCCGCAGTCCCGCGCACAACCACTACGCCACCGGGGCTCAGCCCCAGATTGCATTTTTGTTGCTGTTGTTGTTTCAAATGCTAGAATCCTTGGCCACAATCTGAAATCTCTAGAATTTCCATGGTAAAATGGAGCAATGAATGAGGTAATGTGTTTATGGGTATTTGGGATGAAAATCAATCTAATTACATCTGGAGTTTTTGCATCTCAATCAGAAAGAATGTAAGTCAGGGTCAACGGCTCCTCCCTCAGTTCTAGAGCCATTGTTTCTACAAAGAGTGAAGTCAACATTATGCTGAAAGGTTTTGTTTTGAAGAAAAATCCATTGTGCCCTGAGGACTTCTTCCTCCCTAGGTAGTCTCACTTGGATATGAGTTGACTCTGGTAGAAGATGAAGCTCAGCGCACTCCTCTCTACCTCATTCACAGTTCTCTGTTTCAGCCCTCTTATTGTAAGTCAACCTTATGAGTTGGACACTTGAGTTAGTAAAAGTTAAGTGGGGATACCCAAGGCCAAAACCAAGCTCACTGCCGTCAAGTCAATCCTGACTCACAGCCACTCCCCAGGACAGGGTAGAATGGCTACTGTGGATTCCCAAGACTATCACTCTTCACAGGAGTAGAAAGCCTCATCTTTCTCTGGTGGACCTAACTGTTGACCTTGAGGCTATCAGCCCAACACAGAACCACCACACCACCAGAGCCCCTCTAAGAGGACATACTTATTGCTGTTCGGTGCCACCATGTTACAATGTTGTTTCTGACCTGTAGCAACCTGAGGCACAGCACACATATTGCTTTGTCCCAGGCCATCCTCATAATTTTTCCTATGCTTGAGCCCGTGTTTGCAATACTTATGCCCTCTGCATCAATCCATCTCTTTCAAGGTCTTCTCTTTAGCTGCCCCTTTACTCTTTCAAATGTATCCCAAAGACTGGTCTTTCTCAAGAGCATGTCCAAAGTAGGTGAGGCAAAGTCTACCAATCCTTGCCATAATTATAACTGTACTCATAATTATCTGAAAAAAATGAATTGGGCACTGGTGTAGAGGACTGAAAAGCAGATTGTGTGGGAAACAACAGAAAAAAAGAGAATGAGAAAGAAAAAGTATTCATTTGTGGTATCCTGCTTTTAAGGTATTCTTCCCTTAGTGAGTCACAAAGGAAAGAATACATTGGATTAAATCAACATTGATACTTTCTTTGTACTATTATTTTGGGATCCACTCATCTATCTGTCTAGATGCCTTCAACAAAATCCGGTAGATATTTGGCATATAAGAAAGGTAAGACAATACTAAAACAAGAGAAAGTATTTGCCTACTTGTTCTCTTGAGGATTTGCATGATGATATAACTGGGAGGATAAACTTCCTCTATCTTATCCTTCACCTCCCTACAGATTACTAAGTGAAGTCATCATAGCTATTGGGGTACTTGCAACTGGATGGAGACTCAAAATCTCCAGCAGCAGAGAAGTTCCTCCAAGGCTGAAGATAAAACAGTTGAATTCTCCAAGTCCTTTCCATGGTTTAGTGAGGACTATTTTGAGTGAGAAAAGGAAGATCATGCCATACTTTGGTTTCAAAATGGTCCAGTAATGTTAAGTTAATCAGTCCTTACATGATAATACAACATGTTTTCATGGAATTACAGCCTGGGAATTCTAAATAAAATTGTGAGATAATACTCAGTGTCACTTTTTTTTTTTTACATATATTGACATATATTGATGGATTAGTAACTATCATCATGACTGTAACCCAGATAGCGAGAAACATGGCCATGGAGTCCTATATCTTCTTAGAACGATCAAACTGACCATGACAAGAGTTAACCAAAATCATTTTATATGATCATCTGCAAAGGACAGAAACATATACGAAAGCAAGATAAGTGTCTTGTCTGTCCCTGGTTATTCTTTCAGCTAAAGGACTCACATGGCTTGATCATTTTTGCATATGATCTTTTTTTTTTTTCTAAAATAATCTAATTATACTATTTCCTTCTCTCGGCATAATAAGGATACTTAAGCTTTACAGGGAAAATGTCCACAAAATGTCAAACATTGGACTTTTTTTTGCCGATTGCCCTATTAATCATCTGGACATCTGGAACTAGAAAGTAGAATGGACTTTTCCAAATATGAAGCATCTCCGTGATTAATATTTTGAATCTATACTCAAATGTCTCAGTGAGGTGTAGATAACTAATTATCTCTAAAAGTAACTTACTTTAAAAATGACATCAGAATTTGTGGACCCTTGTCTACTTTGGAAAGGGTCTACTTTCCTTAAGCCACTGTGACTTTGATACCTGGACAAGATCAGATATTGACAGACAAGAAAGAACAGCGTGATCCACAGTCATGCATCATCACGTATTAAGAGGCCTATGTTATTTAGGCCTGGTCACAAGCAGGCAACAGTATCACTAACTGGATGCTGCTTTAAACCAAAGAGTGAAAGTCAAAGATTCAATTTCTTTATCTTGATGGAGATTTTGGCAAATAATGGATTAACCTTCTTGGCCGGATTCACAAAAACAGAAAGGGAAGATTTGAGGGGAATATACCTAAAGGGAATTTGTCTTTGGTGAGGTTAAGGGTAGAGATAGGAATCCATTGAAACAATGTAAACTGAGGAATACCTAAAAGAAGGGATGCAGAGAAGCAGGAAGGGGTGCAATGATCAGTGTACGGAGGCTTGCGGCAGGTATAAGGTGTGAGACAGTCCCTACTGTAATCGTCCTTGGCTTCTAGCATGAACTCATAGGAACCCTGATGGTGTAGTTGTTACATGTTGAGCTGCTATTCAGAAGAGGTTAGTGGTTTGAAACCACCTTGAATGTCACAGAAGAAAGACAGGGCTTTTTGCTCCTGTTAACAGTCACACTCCTGGAAACTCACAGGGAGCAGTTGTACCCTGTTTTATAGAGTCGCCGTGACTTGGTATCCACTTAATGGCAGTGAGTGTGAGTGAGGGTGTATCAACTTAGCAAAGATAGCTTTTTTCCCAAGGGATAAGGGGTCATGGTCATAATGTGCCAGTTCTTAGTTTTTGCTTATCTATGCATTCATTAATTTCTAGATCCACTCATCCTATCCCCACCAGACATTTCATCCAGCTATCATTTTATTCAGCATCTATTGAGTGCACATTTTGTATAGAATGTTGTTCAACATTGAGGAGAGGAGTGAGAACAATAAATATCTCCCCCCAAAAGATTTAGCTCTGCCTTATAGCTGCCACGGTTGTTGTTGTTGTTGTCAGGTGTCATCGGGGTGGCTCTGACCCACAGTGACCCTATGCACAACAGAAAGAAACACGGTATGGGCTTGTGCAATCCAAACAGTTGTTCCTTTACCTGAGGCCTGTGTCTGTCCTCCTGGTTGAGTGCCATCCTCTTTTTGTCACCTCTACACGTCACCAAATATGTTGTCCTTATCCAAGGGAAACTGAAATAGCTGAAGAGGTAAATAAGCCTTTTTTTTTCTGTAGAAAGCACAGATCTTGAGTAATTTAAAATTTGCCTTATAAAAAGTCTAGATCACCAATAAAAGCATATTTGCCTCTGGACTTCCTTCTTAAATATAAAATGGGAGATGAAGGTACACCAAAAAGAATGGCTACAAATCATATAGAAAGCTTTCATAGACAACAATATGAAAATGTGAAGCTGTCATTTCTTAATCTCTCTCTTTAGGTCTACATACTTTTATAGGCAGTGTTTTCATCTCTTGAACCCTTCCTTGAAGCGTTCTAAGCTTTTCGATTTGAACCTGTCAACATTGTGTTCATTTTAAATGTTCTTTGAGTTTTGGCAATAGGAAAAAGGTTAAAGGGGTAAGTTCAGGGCTGTACAGTGGATAGGATATGATTTCCCAATCAAATTATGTTGTGACAGCCCTTGCTTTCATCAAAGGATAAGCAGGTGCCTTGCTGTGATAAAACCAACCCCCACCACTTAATTCACTGCCACGGAGTCCGTGACAACCCCCAGGAACCCTCTATGGGTTTCTGAGGCTATGAATCTTGTTGGGAATGAAATGTTCAGTCTTCCTCTAGCGGAGCTATTGGTGATTTTGCTCTGCCAACCAGGCAGATTGCAGACCACCATGGAAGCACAACACCTCGAGGGCTCTTGGATAGGAAAAAAAATTACTAGTGCAACTTTCCCTTTGGCTTACTCATATAGTCTGCAGGTTTTTTTTTAAAAACAATCTTCTTCCTAAGAAGCCCAATGATTAAAAAAAATCTATCAAGAGTACCCCCTTGGCATCACAAAGTACAGTCACCATAACCTTCTGAGCAGACTTCTCTGTCTTGTATCAACTGGCCCAGAAATGCTCCTTGGAAGGGGACCTGTGTTTTGAAAGCACCGCAGGATGTTTAAATAAGGGTATTGCTGAGAGAACTCGCCTGCAAGTGTACACTGATTGCCAAGACAGAGTTTGCTTGGAATAAACCTAGGCACATATGAATTGGCACTCTGGTAGCAATACTGGTTGACTTACACTTGCATATGCATAGCTCAAAAGTCAGAAAACTCCCTGCCATTGAGTGCATGCCAGCTCATAAAGACCCTGTTGCACAGGGTAGGACTGTCCCTGTGGGTTTACAAGACTGCCGCTCCACAGAAGTAGAAAACTCATTTTTCTCCCACAGAGTGGTTGGTGGTTTTGCACTGTTGGTCTTGCAGTTAGTTGAGAGCGTTTAGAAGACATCAGAAAGTCAGGGTGAGTACTAGATTATTCAGAACAAGACTGTGAAGTTCAGGGCCCATCCAAGACACACATAGTGGGATGATTAATGCCCCTCTCTTTCATACTCCCAGCATAAAGTAAGAAGATACCCTTCTGTGGGCATTTTTCAAAGCTATTTGTTAACCATGAAGTTAGCAGGGGAGAAAAAATGATGGGGATGAATTGCTGGGTCTGGGAGCTCAGGACCATAATCTTGGGGGAGGCACCAAGGTCAATTGGCATAATATAGCTTCCCAAGACAATCTTTGACATTCCACTTGGGTGAGTAGCTACTGGCATCTAAAAAGAATGTGAGCAGCCATCAAAGTTGCAGTGAGTGGCATCACTAGGGGACCACATGTCCATCAGTCTCTACAACCTTGAGACCAGGAGAACGAAATAGTGTCCAGCTAACACAGAGTGGGAGAAGAGTGTGAAACAAAACTCCAAAAGAGATCAGAAGAGAGGTCAGACAGAGCCTATTCACTCCCTGATCAGGTCAGAAACTGATCTCATCTTTCTGGCTCCGTTTCAGCCAAACAACAAGGGGAGCAATGACACCAGTGAGGTATACATACCTTAGATTCACCAACCAGATGTGCTCCAAAGGGCAGCATCTCCCCAAGAACAAACACAGTTCCAAAGGCTTAGAAAAGAAGGAGGAAGGGAAATAAGGAACACAGGGAGGATGTGGATAAACAGTGCCACATTGAGGGGGATGCAAGGCAGAAGACTGAATAAAATGTGTCTGAGTTGTTGAAAGTCAAAGTTCTGATTTTCCTGGTAAACCTTTGCTCAGTTTACAAGAAATTTTGAAAGTGGGGTGGGGTGGGGGGGAGCTGCATGAAATATAAAAGATTCTTGAGTCTTGGAAATTCACGTATAATTCTCCCTCCACCCCCAACTCTCTTACAATTGGAGAAATGTACAAAGGGATTAAAAAATGTTCACTGAAAGGAAGGGCTTTTTAAAAATTATTTTTTAAAAAACCAGTTGACTAACACATAGCTTGCATGATCTAGATCGGAATTTCTGAATGGAGGTGATACTGCCTCATCTGGGGCTGCTTGGGCCACCTTATGTAGATTGGCTCCCAAAGTGCTACATACTTACTTTGTGGACAATGAAGTCCCAGAAGGCAAGCAACTAGTTCATGGTCCTGTGCTGGAACCCTAACTTCAGTGATGCTTTGGGTTCTGTGACCATGGTTTTGCTTGGTGGAAGGAGCATGGTAAAGATGGAAGAGCCCTTAGTGGATATTATAATGATTAGTGGATACTTTGGATAATAGGCAGGATTTCACAAAGTGCATGGAAGGGAAGGAGATGTTTCAGGGACACAATGCAGTAACAGCAGGGGCATGGAGGCAGTACAACTTGAGTCTGCCTGTCCAAGGGAGAGTGAATATCAGTGATCCTCAGCTGCAAAGTTCGCTCTCTGCACTGTCTCTGCCCATCAGTTTGGAGTGGTATGGTTTAATTTTTATTCTTCTCTAAGTATTTTCTTATTTCTCTTATAATTTGTTGTGTGACCTATTGGTTGTTTAATAGTGTATGAACCCCACCTCCCAATCTTACACATATTTCAGGTACATTTGTTGGTTTCTTTCTCATATTCTATCTTCGTTCCATTGTGGTTGGTGAAGTTTGTTTGTTAGTGGCTGTAATCTTTGAAAAGCATTGGGACCTGTTCTATGGGATCATACGTGGTTTATCCTGGAGAATGATCCATGTACACTAAAGGAGAATGTGTATTTTGTTGTTCTTAGGTGGAATGTTTATTAGGTCTACATCAGGACTATTAGGTTTACATATCTTATGAGGTCTACATATGTTTATTAGGTCTATAGTGTTGTTAAAACTCTGTTTTTTATTGACAATATGTGTGTTAGATTCTATTGCTACTATTCCTTTTTTTCTGCCATCATTAATGCCAATGTTTGCTTTATGTATTTTGGGATTCTGCTGTTAGTTATAGAAATGCTTCCAATTATTGTATCTTCTTGGTGAATTGCCCCCTTTTATCTATAAATAGTGTCTGTCTTTGTCTCAGTGTTGTATTTAAAGGCTTTTTTTCCCCAACATTAGTATTGCTACTCCAGCCCATAAGTTTGTAATGGTATGATTTCATTTTTATTTTACTCTAAGTAAACACCAGGGGAACTGGTGGTGTACTGGGCTAGGCACTGAGCTGCTAATCAAGGGACAGGAAATTTGAACCATCAGCTGCTCCAAGGGAGAAAGATGAGACAGTCTGCTTTCACAAAGATTGATAGCCTTGAAAACTTCTTGCAGTAGTTTTTATTTGTCATATTTAGTTGTTATAAGCTGACAGCAATAGGTTATGGAGACCTAAGCTCTCTTTTTTTTAAATACAGATTTTACTGGGGGCTCTTACAACATTCAATACATTGTTCGTATTAAGCACACTTGTACACATGTTGCCACATTCATCTACAAACATTTTCTACTTGAGCCCCTCCTCTTTCCATTTTTCTTCTAGTTCTTTATTTTTTTTAATTCCAACTCCCAGCTCTATTTAAAATGATGAATAACGAAAGAAAGTGTAGAAAGAGTAGATAGTTTAGATTGTGGATGAAAAGTCTAAGGAAAAGAGAACCAACCCACCAAACTATAAACTTCATAAACAAAAGGGCTCCATATGTCTCGCTTATGGCTTTATTCCTAGGCTCTGCACATTACTCGGGCATTTGATGGATATCAATGCATATGTCTTAATTCATGAATAAAGAAAAGCTAGCACGCCTTTCTTAATCTGACTTGATGGGGAAAAGTTCAGGACTATGTTCTTGGTCTGAGAATGGTGGTCCAACGTCAAAATGTTGATTGGCACCAAGTTCCTTCTCTCAAGGCTGTTCCATAAGTGGTTATCAGTGTCCAGAACACACATTCTTCAACGTCCACTAGTATCTTTCTCTCTCTTATAAAAGATCATTTTATTGATGGCTTTTACAACTCTTATAATAATTGATACATCAATTGTTTCAAGCATATTTGTATATATGTTGCCATCATTGTTTTCACAGTAGTATCTCAAATCAAATCACGCATTTGATTTTTATGAATAACCATTACTTGCTTCTTCAAATGGGTAGATGTAATCCAGCATATAGCAGTAAGGCAGAAGGATTGGGCACACCGATCTGGTTATAGACCATGAGAATTCAAATCCTGAATTTACCATTTTCTAAGTTTGCAGTTGTGTGCAAGGTATGTATCTCTTGAGAACATCATTTTTCTTCTCTATTAAATTGAGAATGAATGGTGCTAACCTTTATGATTGTTATAAAACTAGCTTAATGAGGTGATTCATGTAATGTAATTTTTGTATTGCTTGGTATTCTTGATTTAGATTAGTTATTTTCCTTTTCTTCTACCTACACTTCCTGCTTCTTCTTGCCATACTTCATATTGTCTAAAATACACATTATTCACATTTTTGTCTTTCTGACATTGGAATGAGTCTTATAATTGATTTCACACCTTAGGCCAATTAGTAAAATTTTACTTTCTTTGTGATACAAATAGTAAGAGTAAATACTATCATCAATAGCCACTAAAATGAGATATAATAATGATCCCAATAATGAAGTAAAAGAGCTGAACAGAAAATTTCAAAGGGAAGTTAGAGAAGACAAAGGAAATGAAGTGTACCAAAACCTAGAGTTAGAAACCCCCCCCCCAATTAAAACATACTCAGTATATCTCAAACTGAAAGAACTGAAGAAAAAATTCAAATGGAAAGATTCTATGGAAAAATATTATATTGAACACTGCATTGAAGCATCAGAAGAAGATGGACAGTATATATAGAGTCATGGTGTGAAAAATAATAAGTTGACAGTCAACCATTTCAAGAGGTAGCTAATGGTCAAGACCCAATGGTAGTGAAGGAAGAAGTCCAAGCTACAGTGAAGGCCATAGTCAAAAGCAAGGCTTCAGGATTTGATGGGATACTGATGGAAATGCTCCAACAAGCTGATGAGGTACTGGACACACTCCTCTATCCTAAGAAATCTACATGACAGCTACTTACTTGGCCAATTGATTGGAAGAGATCTATCTTTGTGCCCATTCGAAAGAAAAGTGATCCACCAGAATGTGGATATTACCAAACAGTATCATTAATATCACACACCATTATCATTATTATTTTTTACTAAATCTGATTTTAAAATGGCTGCAGCAGTATAGAGCCAGGGAGCTGCCAGCTATTCAAGCTGAATTCAGAAGATGAAGTGAAATAATGGGTGTGTCATTACTGAAAGATGGGTCTTACCTGAAAGCAGAGAATACCAGAGAGCATTTGCTTATGCTTTACTGATTATACAAAGTTATTCAGTGGTGTGGATCATAAGTAACTATGGATAATTTTGAGAGAATAAAAATTCCCAAACCCTTCATTATGGTCATGTTGAACCTGTACAAGGACCAAGAAGCAGTCATGCAAACAGAACAAGGGCATGCAGTGTGATTGGATACCAGGAAAGGTGTGTGTCAGGGTTGTATCCTTTCATCATACTTATTCAATCTGTAGGCTGAGCAAATAATAAAAAAACTGGACTATATGAAGAAGAATGTGGCATCAGGATTGGAGGAAGGCTTATTGAGAGTCTTCAATATGCAGATGACACAACCTTGCTTGCTGCAAGGGAGGAGGACTAGAAATAATTACTGATGAAGATCAAGCTTTCATTATAGATTGTGACTTCATGGAAAGAAAACCCAAATCCTTTCCACTGGACGAATAGTGCCACAATCAAAAGAGAACACAATGAAGTAATTAAGGATCTCCTCTGTCTTGGATCCACACTCATGGTCATGGAAGCAGCAGTGAAGAAATCAGAGTCTTGCAATGAGCTAACCTGCCACACAAAATTTCTTCAAAGTGTTGAAGAACAAATGTGACTTTGAAAGATTATGTTGTGCCCAAATCATTTTTTTATAGTTTCACATGCTCATGAAGGTTGGACAATAAATAAGTATGGTTAAAAAAGAGTTGAGATATTTGAATTAAAGTAAAGTAAGGATATTGAAAGTACCGTGGACTGCCGTACCGTGGACTGCCACAAACACAAGCAAATCTGTTTTTGGGGGGAGGGACAGCCAGAATGCTCCTTAGAAGCAAGTGTGTGTGTGTGTGTGTGTGTGTGTGTGAGAGAGAGAGAGAGAGAGAGAGAGAGAGAGAGAGACTTTGTCTCACGTACTTGGGACATATATATGTAAAGTAGAAAAAGGAGAAAGACCCTTGCCAAATTGGATTGACACAGCAGCCACAACAATTGCGAGGATGGTATTAGACCAGGCAGTGTTTTATTCCATTGTTCACAGAGTCCTTATGAGTCAGGACCAACTCAATGGCACTTGGCAACAATTACAGCAGCATCATGAGATGAAATATGGACTGCTATGATCACTAATTTCACTGTGAAAATGGTGCAAGGAAAAAGAAAAGGCTTCACCTATGTACCATATTTTACATAGAATGTACCTAGGTAAATAGCATACCTAACACTCATAGAAGCAAACAAGTGAGCTGATGACATTATTTGTAAAAACCCATATAACTTGCACTTCACTTGTGCAAAGATATCATAAACAGAATGTATCCATTTTACTTGATACACTATGTGGGAGGAATGGAATAACTTAGCCAATAAGAAACATGACATGTTATGCTTATATCTAAATACACATGGTGTGGCAGTCATGTACTTATGCTAATTTTATGATTGAAATGTAGGGGTCTAGCCTGTTAATCTGGAGATAGCCATTGAGTAGCCAATGAGGCCTCTATGTGGGCATGGTTTTCTCCTGAGACTTCTGGGAAATCTCGTGATATTTCCCTCGTGAAGATGAGAAACTATCTCCCAAGTTGTTGGGAGTTAGTTTGAGAGACGATGAATCACAGACAAGACAAGATGGCAGCATCCAAGAAGCTGGAGGAGCTGGCAGAGAGACCATATAGCTTTGCCCTGATGGAGCCAGACCTCTGAAGCTGGGGCGGCCACATGGAGATTTCTGCCAGCGATGAGTTGCTTCTGCTGTTGATGGACCCTGAGCTCTGGAAGTGAGGAGCCACGTGGAGATCCCTGCCAGCGTTGGGATTCTGCACCCACTGACCTGTGACTTCATGAGTCAGAAGGAGACTTTAAAGACTGATTTCGGGCATATGGGTTAATCTCAGACTTATGACTTTGAACTGGACTGGGCTTAATGTCCTGTTCCTCTTGTATATAAACCTTTTTCTTATATCCATATGCGTCTATGAAATTTGTTCCTCTAGTCTACCTGGACTGACACACATGGGTAGACTAAGATGTTGAAACTTACCTGAAAGATGTCAGAAACATGACCATGTGTTTCTCCTCCGATGTGGCATTTCTCCTGCTAGATCTTACCTGCTCAGGACACTGTGATGGGGAAGCTTGAGATGCACTGTGTGAAACACTACTGGGGAAATCAGACAATGTCCCTGCTCTCCCCCTCAGTCTAATGGGGAAATCAGGAAAGCAAATGTGTTTTAGTTCCTAGGGCGATCCTATTTACAAGGAGCAATTGGCTACAAGAGATGGAGGGATTGAATCTGTTGGGTCAAGAAGTCTTCTTAGAAAAAGGTGAACTTAACAATGATATGGGATTTGAGGACTGGGGAGTATCAACAAAATCCCTTTCTTTTCACCCTATTTCCTGATGGGCTGAGATGCTCTGAAAATTTTTGGGGGAAGAGATGAACTGCTGAACCTTTAGGGAAACAGAACTCCCCTTCCCTGGAGTCTCCTCAGTTCAGGTCCTCCAAGGACCTTGTGGGGACTTTACCTCATAAGATAAATCCGGGTTAGCTTAAACTATGCTGAGACTTAGCTGAACCAAACCCAGAACTTGGTAACCTCTTCCAGTATTTTGAATCTGTGCTCCAAGGAGAGCCTTCTTCTAATATCTTGCTAATAAAATTTCAGTCCAAGTAACATCCTCTTCTTGGATCATAAAACCTTTTTTCCCCAAACTCCTTCTGACAGAACCAGTGTGCTCTTCATAATGTGAAACCTTGCCATCTGAATGAAATCGAACACTCTTTGATTAGAGACCCCTGGGCTGAAATGAAGGCCCTCAATTTCCAATTCTAAGGAGAAAGATACACATCTTTTAGGAAGAATGCTACAGCATTATCACCCTTACCCTCTACCCCTCTTGTGAATCTTCAGAACAGCTGGCTTAATGTACCAGTAATTTGCCGCCCTCAGCTGGATGACTACAGAGAACTCTTCATTACAGAGAGTTCAGCAGGTGCCAGCAGGGTTAGGGAAGTGGTAATTGAATCTCCCGAACTCTCTGTGGTCAAGACAGCAGAGCTCTACCTGCATAAACCATGCGGGGTGGCTGGGATGAATACATGTCCCACAATCGTGAATCTTCAAACTAAGCTTGATAGCACACAGCCCAAGGAACACATTGCTTTGATCATTTGACTGAAGAGGGTGAGCACTTTGGAGTGAACCCAGCTCAGAAGCAGGCCAATGTGTACCTACAAGAAAGAGATGGGGAGAGAAATCTCATCTTCCCCAACAGCTTTCCTGATAATCTCATTCGGCACCGATAATTTGGACTGGTTAGGGGACAAATTATTTCCTCGTGTCATTAAAGATGTCATTGCCCCACACTGAATTGAATCCGTGTGTGGAAAAAAAGAAAACAAAAGGAAAATCCTTAAGTTACTTCCAGCAAAGTGTGTCTGATTAGACCAGAAATTAAGTGCTTTCAAACAGCCAATCTTCACACCCATGGAATGATCTCAACCATCTCATTACAATGAGTTTTTTGAAGGAGAACATTGATAGTTTGAGAAAATAGCACAGACCATGAAAGCTGCTGGAATTGTTTGGGTTTCTGAAAATACCCTTGACCTCAGTGCCTGCGACTCTGTGGGAAAAAAGAGCTGGCTCTGAGCTAACGCAGACTCCAAGTTTGAATTCTTCATTGATCGTGCCTTTCCTAGGTCATCAGGTGACCCTAGGGGGTGCAAATAGTCAGTGCATTTGGCTGCTAATGGAAAGGTTGGGGGTTTGAGTGCCTCTAGTGATGCTCAGGGAAAAAGTCTATTTGGAAAAATCTACTTGGAAAAAAATCTCTCCCAGGAAACCGTATGGAGCACATTTCTACTTGACACATGGTGATCATTATGAAGCAGGATATGCCCAGGGCCACAGTTTGGTTTTCTCTGTCATGACAGTTACCATCCCTGAAAGAGCCCTGGGGTGTGATGGGGCAGATGTAGGCTGCTCCTGTAGAAATAGACAAGCTCAGAAACTCCAGGGAGCAATTCCTTTCTGCTCCATAGGCTTGCCATGAGGATGCATCAACTCCCTGGCATTGCGTTTATTATTTATCCAAAATAAAAATAAGCCAATAATGGATATCTCACAGTACAGAAAGCAAAGAACAAGAACAGCCGCCCGATTAGCGAGTTACCTCAATCGCTTTGATTCGGCTTGCTCCTGAGTGAAAGACAGTCCAGTGCTTATGAACAGACATGATCTGACAACACCATGAGGTTTGTTCTTAGGGTACCTAATTCATCTGCTGACCTGGGATGGTCCTGGTCTCTGCAGCTCAGAGACTCTCTGCGTCTCTGCAGGACAGGTGATCATCCAAATCAGGTTTATTTTACTGGTGGAGACACTGAGACTCAGAGGGAGCGTGTCAGTTGGTAAGGAGAAGTTCCGGAATTCAAGTTTGGGTTCTGAATAACTCTCTCTCTAGTTTATGCTTGCCTTCCCGGCTCCAAAGTGCTCAGTACATGCTGCTTCCCAGAAGGTTCTGAACTTTGCCAATATTATTACAGAAGATCATTATATTCAACTGCCTTAAATCAAAATTTTAGGAATGCAACAGTGTGTGGTTCTGTCAGAGGGAGGGAGACTGTTCCCAGAAGGTAAAGAACAGGACCATTTAAAATCTGACATTCAAGGAACACTGCACCTTTTCCCAATGCAGAGTCCTGGTCTCCATTACACAGGTTTATAGGTAGGCCCTACCTGCTGGCAGGCACAGTGGCAGATATGGAGACACAATGGCTTAGACACTGACCTCAAGATGGTCTGTGCCATGGAGGTCTACAGAAGCCATTGCAAAATAGTGTGAGAATGACAGTAATAAAGGGACGTCACAGTTCTTGAAGCCCTGCAAACTCATCCCTTCTCACCCTGCCCCCATGCCCATTAACTACACTGTTTGCCGACACTCCAGGCTTATTCCTGACACTGCAAGAAACGGAATGTTGCAGTGTCTCTACCTGGGCACACTTGCTCCATCTGATCCTTTAAAGTGTTGAAAGCAAGAATGTTACTTTGAGGACAATGACATTTGCCATAGTATTTTCTTTCAATGGACTTACAGGAATTTGAATTAGGGTGTGGGTGAAACATTCTGAAAATATCAGGCATTGCCAAAAACAAGGCTATCTTGGAAGAAGTACAGCCAGCATGCTCGGTTGAAGCAAAGATGGTGAGACTTGGCTTCTGACACTCTGGACAGACCAGTAACTGGGCACAGGCATCGTGCTCAGTAAAAGAGAGGGGAAGCACAAAAAGGAGGGAGACCCTCGACAAGATGGGTGGTCCCAATGGCTGCCATGACGGCCTGGGACATACAAGTGGTGAGGATGCTGCAGGGTCCCTATGAGAGGAGACTGATTTGATGGCATCTAACAAAACTGACTGATGGGGAGATTTTCTCTCCTAATCCTTGTGATTCAGATTTAAATGGAAACATCACCTCCTTCAAAGGAACATCCAGAGCACTTCCAGCTACAAGAGCCCCTCAGGAAATCCCCATGGAGTCACCACGTTTGGATGTTCTGCTTAGAGGCCGCTGATCACCATTGCTATTTATCCGCTCTTTGTTTGCCTGCAGTTGCCCAGAGAGTCTACATTCCAGGCAGAACAAAGACCTTGTGTGCTTTACTTTCCACTGTATTCCCAGGAAGCATAACCAGGCTGGGACACATGGCAGCCCTTGGAAGATATCTGTTGGTTCCTATCTGCTAAGTGGATGCATGAAAGAAATGTGGAAGATGCTGGAAGGGGAAGCTCACTTAGTGGGAGCGGGAGCTCTTAAAGGGAGGACGGCATTAACTCTTCATTTCTCTCTCTTGTGTTATGGCTGCATATTCTTACATTAAAAATGGCAAAGAAATGGGGAAAAATAAACAAGAAGAAAAAACAACAACCGAAATAAACATGCACAGTTGGTTGCACATTCACTACAAAGTCTCCTTTTCATTGCATTTATAGGTATTCTACAATGAAAACCTATCACTCTCTTTATAGTTATGTGTCTTTTTTGTTATATATGTTTTCATATTAATGATTATTTTTCAATATAGTGGATATACTGTGATTTATCTAGCCACTTTACTGTTGAACGATTCCAATATTTGCATCTATGAATAAGATTGAGTCAAACAACCTTAGCCTGTGCACACCTAAGCTCTGGACTGAGCCACAGGGTAGTTTATAGTAGAAGAAAAATGACTTTAATTAGAGCTTTAAATCCACCAGTTGTTTTTTTTAACTTTTCTTTTTTTAAATAAGTCCCCTCGCTTATAAAATGGGGTCATAAAGATGACATATTTTGTAAGGCTACAACAACATGGCAGGGAGCTCTGTCTGAACTCCTCTGAGTACACAAAGGACATGGAACATCCAACCCACAAGAACCCAAAGTCCACTGTCACAAGACAAAGGTCAGACAGGCCTGTGCTCTCCATCCTGAACACGTCCCTTAGAGTCAACGTGATGTCGAATGTGTTAGACCTAACTCGGTAAGAACTATTATCTCCTTTGTGATAGAAGTTGTAAGCGCACTACTTTGCTTTCAATAGATGCTGTCAACTGACATCTCATTTAATCCATAGATATTTTTATTTTCATTAACCGAGAATACTCAATTTATTAACACAACATCATAGCTGTTCGCACGCCGATAAGACCAGGTTAATTTTGGGCTGTCGGACAAATATGGAAGTTAAAAAGAATATGTTACAAAATGTACAGCTTAATTTACATAAATACTTTAATGGTGATATTGGAGAAATGTCCAGGTTTCATTTTGTAGTCTCTCTTGCATCCTGACAAGTGAGATATATGCTCCTGTACACGTGTAGTGTGTTTGGGAGTTCGCATCATTTTGGCCCAAGGATAAGTTTTGGGCATGTCTAAGATAGTTTAGACACGTTATCAGGAGAGGGCAGTCTCTGGGGAAGGATGTCATGCTGGGTAAAGTAGGGGGCAGTAGGGAAAGAGGGATCGGTGGCAACAGGGACTCTACATGGTCATGGTTTTGAACAGTGTCTTGTTCTGTGGGACAAGACCCATGTGCATTGGGTCTACACAAGCGCTTGCTGTTGCACATGACTTGGGACCTACTGGCTGGCACCTAACAACAACAAGGTGCTTCTGAACACACGGAGCTTTCTCTTACTCAAAATTCCATGCAAAGGACATTTGAAAATTATCAGGGCTTAAAACTGAAAAATTTAAATGCTTCAGAACTCAGTTTACTCAACCCTAAGATGGAAGGACTCTCACTATACGCTCTTCAACTGTTTCATTACAAAGCACAGCTTCCAGCACAAAGGGGTCCCAACCCTCTTGGTTCAAAGCAGAGTTCTCTGACTGGCTTCATCCTATCAAAGGGAGTCAATCTTGCCATTTGTGACAGTCGTGACTTACTGAATAAACTACCCATCACTGCAGATACAGCATCATCACCAGTGAACTAGAAAAAGACCCACAGATTAGCTTCAATCTCTAGTTAAAGAGCTATCTGTTACCTCGGATCTTAATCTGGAAAGTTCAGCCTTGGGTATCTGCAATGGGATCTCCACCAAAAATCCTCTACTCAGACCCTAGTATATGCCTGGAGAGAGACTTACGGAAGACATGTTTGATATGCTTTTGAACACTGCTGGGTGGTTTTTTAGAGTGACACTTCCTGGGAGTGGCGCTGGTCTACACAATATAAAACGAGTGTAAGGTGATATATGCTACAAAGTAAAACAGATAACTGATATCTCAAAAGCATAGGCATTCGCATTTGTAAAAAAAACACCACTGAAAGGGAAGTCATCCTGAAGCCATACTGTGAGCTGACTTTCACTCAAAGTTTACAGTTCATGATATCTTTTGATGAGAAAACAAAAACAAAATGGCAGGTAAAAGGAATCTCACATCCCCGCTGGACACATGAGGCACAGGACTTGGGGATGAAAGAAGGACTCTTCATTTGTTTTCTTCTATTTCCCTGGTGGTGGGTCATGCAGGAGCTACCTAGGAGCCCTAGGTGAACTTCTCCAGGGTCACCGACTACTTCTCCCCTCTGCTGGCATTGGGCTCCAGCTCCTGGAGGAAGGCCCCGTTGTTGTGAGGACAGTTGGTGTGACAGGCACAGGTGCCGATGACCATCACCGGCTTCTTGACCGTCTGTCCTGGGGAGCACTGGAACTCCACCTGGATGGTTTTGGTGTTGTGTGGTGTGCAGCACCGGCCATCACTGCAGACTCCACAGAATCTGGGCTTGTACGTGTGCACGCTGGTGCAGTTCTCGAACTGCAGGTGGATGGCTTTGAGCGACTTCTTGGTGCGCAGGCACTTTTTTCCTCTCTAAGACAGAAGCACAGAAGTCATGAATGGAATGGCTGCTGTTCCACTGAACAACGTGCACGAATCTGCCAGCTGCCCAGCTAATAGCCTTGCCTTGTTTGCAAAAGAGCTTGGGTGGCGTAATGGATTATGAGTTGGGCTGCTAACTGCAAATCCAGCAGCTCATGGGGAGATGGAGGAAACCTTCTGCTCCTAGAAGGGTTCAGAGCCTCCAGAACTCAAAGGTCCCATTCTACTCCACTCACTGTGGCCCCTAGGACTCACAGTTGACTTGACGGCCCTGAGCTTTGTTTTGGTTTTGCTCTTTGCGAATAGAATGTGAACTATGTGGGGGAAATGGGCTCATTTCACAGTATTTCTCTTCCCCAGACAATGTGGGAGCTTGGAGAGGCTCACTGACAAAGATCTGACCAGAGAAACGAAACCTCCCGGAAATCCTTTTCTTTCCAAACAAATGCCTTCTTCCTTCCCCCATGAGTTTTTCTTTCTGCCCAGAAAGCAGACCCCATACTTTGTTGGGTCACAACTATTTGATGGCTGTGAGGTGACAAAGGAAGTATAAGGAAGTGCCACCACTTTCAAAACTACTTTAAATGGGGTTTCGTGTCATTTTTAAGTCAATGCATTCTTAAGTGTTACACCGAGGAAGGGAGTAAGTGTGGAATTGTTGCAAGCCCATACTATTAGACATGCTTTCTGACATTTACCCACTTGATCCTAAGAACAACACTCACGCAAACAAGATCAGTGACCAGGCAGGCTGAGTACCAGTGCTGAAGATAAGAGAAGAATAAAACCAAGTCCTTTGCTCTGTATTCATGTCAACTTAGTGGGACATAGGACACTGTAGTAGACCCTGACACTAACACTAACAAGATTGAAGAATGTCCAATATATGAATCTGTTTGACTATAAAACCAAAGTTTTCTCTTAAATTATGACCATAAGAAATTTGATGACAGTGGAATTTAAGATTATTTTCCATAAAGGCAAAACAAGTATAGAGCTTATCTAAAAATCCACTAACAATGCTTAATGGGCAAACTCAATATTGATATCGATAATTTAGAAGAGCAATAGCTATATGTATTTCCTTGTCTAACAGTCTGCTTCAATTTTCCATTATTTTCATCTTCCCACCTTCTTCTAATCGCTCTCCACCATAGGGTGATTACATTTAGGGTTCTCTTATATGAGTGACTTTAGTCTTTAGTGCACAGAACTGTCTACCTCAAACCAAAGTAATTAGTCGATTCCCTATGGAACACAGTAGAACTGGTTTCTGAGCCTGTGAATCTTTATGGAAGGGATGTTGATGTTATGAGATGTTGTCAAGTCCGCTCTGACTGATAGTAACCCCATGTACAACAGAATGAAACATCACCCAGTTGTTCTTATGTCCGAGTCCATTGTTGAAGCTACTGTGTCAGTTCATCTCACTGAGGGCTCCTCCCTATTTTGTTGCCCCTCCATGTACCAAGCATGATGTCTTCCTCCAGGGACTGATCCATCCTGACAACATGTCCAAACTATGTGAGATGTAGTCTGGCTATCCTTGCCACTAAGGAGTGTTCTGGGTGTACTTAGCACTTTCTGTTTTCTTCACCAGCACCCTACTTCACACGCATTGGTTGTCCTTCAGTCTTCCTTGTTCAGGGTTTAGCCTGAAATGCTGACCTTGAGGTTAGCAGCCCAATGCATAACCCACTCTGCCACCAGAGTTCCTGAAAATCACTGTTGTTTAAAAACAAGCAGATTGCTCGGTCTCACACTGTGGGCCTCAGCATATGGATTTCCAACAAGTTCTTCAGTTACTGCTGGTCAGGGAACAAGCTTCAGGATGCACCACCTTAGGCTGTAAGCATCCCCTGGGCATACAAAGCAATGCTTGTTTTCCTCTTCCTTCCCTGGCTTCCATATAAATTCCCTAAGTTTCATAGACTTCACATAAATATATTGAATACAATGTTCCCCTGTATTAAACTTGCTGTAAGCAAAGAGACAACAAATCTTAGGGAAAGAAACCAAATTTTAGAGGCACGCGATGAAAAATATGACCTAAGAAACAAGTTAAACATATTTAAGGGATTCTTGTTTCTTTCTGTATCGAATGCTTGTATTCTAGCCCCAAATACAAAAAAAGCAAAGCTAAAGCAGCAACTTCCTCTGTGTGCGTGCTTGTGCATGTGTATGATCACCTAAATGGGAGCTCTGGTAGTGCAGTGCCTCTGCACTGAGCTGTTAGCCGCGCGCCAGTGGTTGGAAACCAGCAGTCACTCTGAGGTAGAAAGATGAGGTTGTCTAGTCCTATAAAGATGTAAAGACTCAGAAACTCAAGGTCTACTCTGCCCTATAGGGTCTCTATGCATTGAAATCAGTTCAGTGGCAGCGAGTTCTTTTGATTTTTTCATGTTATACGTATATCATAATTTTCTTAACTCTGTGTGTGGGGGTTATAGCATTATGGGTACACAAGGTGTTTCTGATCACTCTTTCAAAGCAGGTCGGAGAAACACAAAGTTAGGAAGGACCTCAAAAAGCTTGATAACTAAGCAGCCATGTAATGGTGCAACTATTAGGGGCGTCTTGCCTTTCATTAATATTCAGGCATTTTAAGTAATACAGGCTAATTTTAGCAAGTGTCTTGTACATGTCTGGCATTTTGCAGATTCCTTCTATTTAATTTTCATGGCAACCTTGAAGTAGGTGCCATCCAGAGCCCTCCTTCACAGGGGATGGCACTGAGGCTTAGAGGTTAAGAAAATTGCCCACGATCATCCTCATCGTCTCTACGGAAAGTCAGGATTTGAAGCCAGGCTGTCTGGCTCCAGAGTTTGCACCCTTAAGTATTACATGACATTGCCTCAGTCTAGAGTTATGTGAGCCCTGCGTTCCTAGAAACTCTTTTTTTTTGGCCTTGTACAAAGTCACATAGAATGGTTCCATTTGCATGTTGCATTTATCTAGCGTAGGACCCTGGTAACGAGGTCCGTGATGTCATCAAGAACAAATCAGAGCTTCTGATCCGTGTGTCTTAGACTCAGCGTTAACACCCTGTGTTGAGCTAATTCCAGCTAACAAGAAAAGAAACATGCTGTTTAATTTGGACCCTCCTGCTTTATCCTGGCAAATGCACTGTTTCCACTAAGCCCTTAAAAATCTCGACCTTAATTCCCAGGTTCCCATTCATTTGTTCACTAACAATGATGGATCAGGCATGCCATGTACCAGCCAACTGATGGGTGAACCAGAGAGACATGGTCCACCTCCTGCTGGTTCCTGCACATGGCTAACGGACCTTTCCACAATCATTTGTAGTGGGGGACACTGAAGGCCCCTTTCTCCAGGGATGGAATGGGGATTGCCAGAGGGTTGGATGAACCCTCCTTCCCTCTTCATTTTGCGACTTTCTGTGAGTTATTTGGCATATCTCCAAAGCCTGAAGAGGAAGCAAGGCATACATCTGCTCCAGTTGGATCAGCCTTTCTGCTTTCTCTCTGGGTTGAACTTCCAGCTACAGCTGACCAGGAGTCTACCGGTATCAGAGGGCCTCTTTGGAGCCTAGGTTCTGAGGAAGCAAGTTCACGTGCCTTCTGCTGGTAGGTTCTCTAGGCTCCCTACCTTGTCTGTTGGTTTCTCAGGTTCTTGTTCACAGGGTCGTACCAGGCAGAGCTGTGTCTGCTTCACCATTTCACACTGCCGATTCCTGTTGGTGACTCGAGTGGAAAAGCCCATGCCACAGCTCCTGGAACAAGCACTCCACTCCGTAGTCTGTTCAATGCAGTTGATACTTGAGTCAGAGACTTCAACTCCTAGAGTGGCCTCTGGTCTGTAAGCTACAGGATATGTAAACAAAGATATTAAATAAAACAAGATTCGCCAGGTTTATTTTTTTCCTTTGTTGTTATTATAACTAGGGTCGTATCCATTTTTGAACCTACTCAATTCTGAGGCACCCAGGGGGCCTAGCTGGAACTCTTTATTTACTAACTCCTAGCAGAAAGACCAGGGACCCCCTGTGGCACAGTGGGTTACAAGTTGGGCTGCTAAACATAAGGCCAGCTGTTTGGAATCACTTGTGGCTCCAAGGGAGAAGGATGAGGCTCTCTACTCCTATAAAGAATTACAGTCTCAGAACCTCACAAGAGGGGGTTCCACCCTCCTCCATAAGTTGAAACCCACAGGATGGCAATGCGTTATTGATTTGTTTGTTTGTTTTTGTTCAGGTTGCTGCCATCATCTGTAGCTAGGTCCTAGTGCAGTGGCTTGAGATCATTATGATGGTAGAAGCTAGGCCACCAGTATTTCAAATGCCAGCAGGATCACTCACGCTGGACAGATTTCAGAGGAATTTTCTGACTAAGGTCGACTGGGAAGGATGACCTACTTCTAAAATTGGCCAACAAAAACCTTTAGATCCCAACAGCCTACTGTCCAATTCACTGATGCACTATGAGTCCGCTAGGCTGGCAGGTATTTAAAATACACAGTAGGCTCGAGTAGACAATTGCTCCGAAGACGGTTCAGGATTGGGAAATGTTTCATTCTGTTGTGTATGGAGTCACTGTAAGGGAGAGTTGTCTCACCATTACCACCACCCTCAGGTGACATACTTCTGACACAAGATCGATGTACCTCACTGCCGTTGAGTTGATCCCAACTTATAATGACTCCATTGAACAGGGCAGAACTGGCTTTTGGATTTGTGAGAATAGCTCATTAGGGAGTGGGAAGCCTCTTCTTTCTTCGGTGGAGAAGCTGGTGATTTCAAAGTGCCGACTTTACATTCAGCAGCCTAATCCGTAACCTGAGCAGTGTTTTCAACAGGTAGACATTTATATGGGAGAAAATGGAAGCTTTTTACTCACATACAGAGTTACAGTCTCAGAAATCCACAGGGGCAGTTCCAGCCTGTCCTCTCAGGTTGCTGAGAGGCAGAATTGTTTTGGTGGAAATGAATTTGGAGTTTAGGGATTTTTTTTCCTTGGATATTTTAATGTATCTAAAAGGTTAAAATAAAATTTTCACTGTGACGAGTAAGTCGGAAGCAACTGTTTTCACTATTTCAAATAGTGAAAAAAGTCCTGTTTTTCTTTTGGGAGGAAAAAGTGGGTGTTTGGGCCATGAGACACAGAGACTTGAACTTTGATAATAAAAAGTTCTGTTGTCATACACTGGAAGGGACCCATCTCCTCTTCGACACAGTAGTTTTCCCAATCTGCTAGGTCTGGCTAATAGTTTCTGATGGCAGAAGTGATCAGACTTATACTTTAAAAATGGAAGCAGCAGCAGCAGCAACAACAACAACAACAACAACAACAATCCTATTTGCTGTGCAACTGATTCTGACTCAAGGTGACCTCATGGGAGTCAGAGTAGAACTGGGCTCCATAGAGTTTTCAATGGCTGGGATCTTTCAGAACTTGATAACCAGGTCTTTCTTCTCAGGCACCTTTTTGTGGATTCGACCCTCCCATCTTTTGATGAGAATCAGTGCTTAACCACTCGACCCCACCCCCTCCCCCCAGGAATAGTCTTCCGCATACTGACAGTATGACTGACTGGGCTGATCAATTCCTTCTAACTTTCAGGTCAACTCCTAAGGACTCACACCCTCTCTCCCCCCATGCATCCCTCCAGTAAGATTTCATTTGTTAGATAAAACAAAAAGAAAAGCATAATCCTCGACTCTTTTTGTAGTACTGGAAGAGTGACATTTTTTATTATTCAGGGGGTCTGGTTATGACAGGACAGAGATGATGTCTACAATTCAGAAATAAGAGAGCAATTCCCACTCTTCCCTTTGTATAGTGATAAAAGTCAAAATGGGATTGACTTAAAACCAACCAGCCAACCAAGTGGTGACCATACGATAAGACAAACTCAGGTTCATCGCTACACGAGGCAGTTTCTCTTTCAAAGAAATTCTAACCAATGCACTCAGATGCAGCACCCTCAGTGAAGACCACACAGAACTGGGCACTGTTTCATCAATGATTGACGAGGTTGTCAGAAATCCCAGACAACAGAGTGTCAACCAACAACAACAATTTATAAGAACTTGTGTAAGTGCTTCTGGAATTTAGCTCAGATTTAAAGACAGGAACCGTTTGTTCCCAGAGGGTAATCTGGATCTACCCCTGAATGGCCAAAAGTCAAGGCCACTCTCCTCAGCTCCCGCCTGCCTGCATTTACCCTGCAGGCAAAAGGCCTGTGTGCACCTCCAGGGACCTGGAGCTTCTCACCTGGTAGGGCAAGGCCTCCCAATGCCCCCTCCTCGTCAGGGTCACAGATCCACTTTTCACAGCATTCCCCGGGCACCTCCACTTTTCTTGGAGCAGGGCAGTCAGGACGGGGCAAGAGCAGGTCATGGTTGCAGCGAGGCACACAGCCGATCTGCCCATCTCTGCAGGTGCACTGGTACTTGCAGCTGGGCTGGAAGGTCTCTCCACTGCGATAAATGACCCCGTCGAACACACAGTTGTCTCCCTCCAGGACTAGAACATTGGGCAAGCAGGAGAGAGGAGAGAGAGAGAGAGAGAAAGAGAGAGAGAGAGAGAGAGAGAGAGAGAGAACATTAGACATGATGCACTGGAGATGGTAAGTGAGACTTTTGAGCAACGTTCAAACCCTGTGTGGTTCCTTTCCAGTTCTGGTGACCTACTTTCTTCTCCATCTCCCATAGATATGTCCTCATTCAGATCCTTCAGAGCAGGAAGAACCTTGGCCAGGCTCTCTCTCCACAGCTGACAAGATGAAATGAGACACCCAGAACCCCATACCAATGGCTGCCAGTGATGGACTCATGCTACAAGTCCCCTTGTAGACCCTCCTATGAAGAGAAACTGCCTGGATGACAGTGGGTGTGGGCTGGGTTGGTTTGTGCTGGTATGCCAGAAGCGTGTAATTCAAAAGGAAAACTGAGAAGAAAAAAGCACCCTATCTTCTTCCAATAGGTTAACTGGGCACTCACAGCCTTCTAGTTGATGTTGACTTATTTTGACCCAAGGGGACAGGGTAGAGCTGACACTTCTGAGCTTCTGAGGCTGAAAGTCTTTTAGAATAGAAAGCTCTGACTTATTCCAGAGGAGAGGCCAGTGCTTTCAAACTGCCATGGGCTTCCTTGAGTTTAAGCAAATTATCACCCTATTTGAAGAAAAGTAAAAGACTCATTTGCAGGAGCCCTGGTGGCACAGTGGTCACATGTTGGGCTGAAAGCCATGAAAGGTCAGCAGTTTGAAACTTGCCAAGGGTCGCTAGTCCAATAGGGTCACAAGAAGTTGGTATTGACTTGAGGACAGTGAGCTTGAGTTAAAAAGGTGTTTGCCAAACTATCATATCATTGTGAATGAAGGGGAGTTTGGAGTGGAGATCCAGTGCCCATCTGTAGACAACTGGACCTCCCCTTATAGAATGGTGGCGGGGAGGAGATGAGCCACTCAGGGTGCAGTATAGCAATGATGAAACAAACAACTTCCTTCTGATTCTTTAATGCTTCCTTCTCTCCCACCCCCACTATTATGACCCCAGTTCTACCTTACAAATCCAGCTAGACCAGAGCATGTACACGAATACAGATAAGAGCTGGAAACACAGGGAATTCAGAACCAATAAACCCCTCAGGACAAATATTGAGAGTAGCAATACCAGGAGGCAAGGTGAAGGAAGAAAGGGGAACCTATAAAAATGCTCTATTATAACTCCCTGTCAGGGGGATGAACAACAGAAAAGTGGGTTACAGGGGACATTGGATAGTGTAATACATGCCAAAATAACAATAATCTATAAATTATCAAGGGTTCATGAGGGAGGGAGAGGAAAAATGAGAAGCTGATACCAAGGGCTCTAGTAGAAAGAAAGTGTTTTGAAAAGGATGACGGCAACAAATGTATAAATGTGTGACACAGTGGATAGATGGATGGGTCATGATAAGAGTTGTACAAGTCCCCAATAAAATGATTTTTTGAAAAAGGCATTTGCAAACCCCCTAAGAGAGGCAGTGACCTCCTCCTCCTGCAGATGGTAAATCAGGTGAAAAACTGACCCACCCCACCCCCCATCCCATGGAATAAGTTGCATGAGCTGGCATTGGTGAGTTGTCTGCATTTACTTAACCCACTGCCTCAGGCTGGCAGGATCTTCCCAGGAGGCTAGTGGCAGCTTTGGGCTGGAAAAGGGCAGTTTCAGGTGTGCAAATCAATCTGCTGGAGGGTAGTCATACACTGTGAGGGTGTGAGTAAGCATGCCTTCCCATCCATCAAGTGTGTCTCTGGAAATATCTGAAGGAAATGACTTCACCACCCCTGAATGGGGGTTTCTGACCTCCCCCTTCTCTCTGGGTGGCAAAGGATGGATGCTTCTCACCTCTTGGACAGGTTTCCTCTCTGCCGGGGTCCATTGCCCCCAGTCTCACTGCACCCCAGCCCAAGTCTGACTCCCTCCACACAACACTTTTAGACAGACCCTCACTAACCCATTCTCTTTCTGAGAGTGTGCGCCACCCTCTGCGAAGAGTGTGTTTGCGATGTGTGTGTGTGTGTGTGTGTGTGTGTGTGTGTGTGTGTGTGTGTGTGTAAGGTGGGGCAGGTCCTCCAGCTGTCTCACGAGAAGAGTGTGAGCTTAGCGGTTGGGGGTGGGGCCGCATTACCCATGCAGATGCCAGTCTGGGCGCTGGGGTCAGCGCTGCGGTCACAGTAGAGGCCACTGCTCTCCTCGCAGGGTCGCAGATCTGAGCAGCTCTCGCCGCGCTGGCCCGCGCACACCAGGCAGCAGGAGCAGCCGTCCAGCACGGCGGGCACCCCGGGCGCGCAGGCCGGCGGCGCGGTGGTGGCGCACCGCTCAGGACATGGCGATGGGCAGTGCTGAGTCCAGGCGACCTGAGGGGCGGGCAAGAGAGGAGAGAGAGCCCTCGGTGGAGCGGGTGGAGAGAGGGCGGGCGAAGACCTGGGGCGTCTGGGCTGGGCGCGCCACTCACCTGGCCCAGGCTGTGCAGCAGCAGAAAGGCCAGGCTAAGGCCACGCTTGGGCGGGCTGTGGCTCTGGCGCTGCGCGCTCGGCATGCTCGGGCGATCAGCGGACGCTCGGACCGAAGGGAGACGCTGGGCGCCCGACTGTCGCTGCCTGTCGCTCCCCGACTTGCGAGTGGCCGCTCGGCCAGCGCCACCGCGCCAGTTTTTATAGCGCGCTCTGGGGACTCACACCAGCGGGTTGGCTGCGGCGCCCGGAGGAGGGGGATCGGCTGGGTGGGGAAGTGGAACAAGCCCCGGGGTTGCCATGGCAATTGGCCGTGGGTGCTGCGCTTCTTAGGGCGCGGCGCCGGGGCCTGTGTGTGCCTGTGTGTGGCGACTGGCTTCTCCCAGGGCTCCGGGAGGGGCTGGGCGGGGTCCCGGGGCCGAGCCCCAGGGTCCGCTCGAGCGCGTGGGAAGGAAACGCCCGTTTCCTCCTGGAAGCAACTTTGCCTTCCCCCAGGACGGAGACACCGCCGCTCCCCAGCCCACGCCTCCGCCGGGCGGGTCCCACCCGGGCTGCGAACCGCTGCGCTCTCGGCACGCGGTGCCTGCAGTCTGGGGCCATCTGTGCGCGTTTGGCCAGGGGCCTGGGAGTTTAGTCATCAGGAGCACATGCAACTTGGTCACCATGCAGTGGTCTCTTTGAAAGTGAGGGGGAAGAGGGGAGCGAGGGGGCGGGCGTGGATAAGAGAGAAGGACAGAGGGGAGAGTAGAGAAAACACACCCAGAAACCCCCCAAACCTAGAATGGAAACGAATTTCAGCCAAGGAGGATGCATTTAGCCAAAAGTCAGAGTACTTTTTCTCTAAATCCTTGCAAGCCTTACGGAGCCTTCTGTTCATCCACATTCCACCGGTGTGGTAAAAGAAGAAAACGCAAGAAAGGGAAGTGAAAGAGGTGACCACCATTGGTCCTTCGTGGTGGGGTGGCGAACACCTGCTGCCCCCTCCCTTGGGAGAAACAGTACCCGGGTATCCAAGAATCTTTGCATGTTTTCTAGGTGCGTTCTGCGCTGCCACCCTGGAAACCTCCGCGAATTCCAGGAAGGTGTGAAGAAGGAGGTTGCTTCTCCAGCCGATCAGTTCCTTCTCCCGCCTGGCACCCTGGCGCAGAGAAGGACTGCCTTCTCCACTTGTTATGAGAAGAGAGAGCAGATGATCGGAGCAGGTGGCTCCGGTGACATTTCAACATCACAGTTGCGCGGACTGAACTATCCCCAGCTCCTTCAAAGTTGGAGGTATACAGATCCTTGACCTACCTCCCTTGATCGTGAGACATTCCCTCTGCTTGAGTCACGTCCAGCAAGAAGAAAGCCAGAGGCCCCTGTGAGAGGAGACAGACCTTCCCAGCAGCACCTGCGCTGGATGATGAAGTCACCTCACATCCTTTCAGGGGGTTTTGAACAGCTGCGAGCCATCATTACATGGGTGAAAGCCCCCAAATCGGTGGTTCTCAACCTGTGGGTCACGAACCCTTTAGGAGTTGAACAGCCCTTCCACAGGGCTTGCTTGATTCATGACAGTAGCAAAATGACAGTTATGAAGTAGCAAGGAAAATAATTTTATGGTTGGGGGTTACCACAACATGAACTATATTCAAGGGTCGTGACATTAGGAAGGGTGAGATTCACTGCTCCGAACATCCCCCTTTCTCTGAGGGAAACTAGTTTGAGTAGTATTCATGACTGCATAGAGACTGAATCATTTATTTATTTAGGTCCTTTGTCTAGGAACCCCAGGAACCCTAGTAGTAATGGGTTAACCATGTGGGGTTGCTAACCACATAGGTGACTATTCAAACCCACCATCTGTTTTGGGGATCAAAGATGAGGCTGTCTACTGTTTTGTTTTTATTAAAAGATCATTTTATTGAGGGCTCTTACAACTCTTATAACAATTCACATATCAATTGTATCAAGCATATTTGTACATATGTTGTACATATATTTTCTAAATATTTATTTCCTATAAGTTCCTCGATACCAGCTCTTCTCCCCCCATGACCCCTTGATAAATTATAAATTATTACTACTTTCATGTCCTATACTGACCCCTGTCTCCTGTCCCCCATGGTTTCTGTTGTTTATTTCTCTGGGGGTGGTGGTGGTGATGTGTCAATCACGGTGATTGGTTCCCTCTTCCTCCCCACCCTCCCTACCTTCCTTCTTCTCTCCTGGTATTGGTTATCCTATTTCTGTTCCTGGATTCTGTGTGTAATGAGTTCTGATTATTTATCTGTGCCTGTGCACATGCTCTGGTCTAGCCTGATGTGAAAGGCAGGACTTGGGTCATGGGTTGTGGTGGTGAGGAAACCTCAAGGAGAGGCTGTCTATTCTTGTAAAGATTTCCAACCTCAGAAAACTAACAAAACAGGTCTCTTCTGGGCTACACAATGGCAGTTAGTTGGAATTTGCTCTGTGACAGTGAGTGAGAACTAGGACACTCAGATTCTCTTTGAATTGATGGGTTTTATATGTCACCTGACTTAATGACACCAACACCTGGTTGCACATCATCCTCAGAGAGTGATCCATTGAGCACCCCGGTGATGTAATGGGTTACACATTGGTCTGCTAACCACAAGACCAGTAGTTGAAAATAACAGCTGCTTCATGGAGAAAGAAGAGGCTGTCTGCGTCTGTCAAGATTTGCAGCTTTGGGAATCCACTAGGGCACTTCTACCCTGTCTGATCGCATCATTATGAGTTAGAATGGACTCAGTGGTAGTGAATACACACACAGACACATGATTCCTGGACCTCCACCCAGACCCACTTATTTGCATTCTCTCGTGGTGATTCTTGGCAGACACCATTTTAATATACTTTCAAATGAACACTGGTATTTAGAAAACAAAGCTAGAACTCTTTGGCAGAGTAGAGAGTTCCACAAACAACGAGGGACTGTTGCATGTGATGAGATGGATTTACACAGTTGTAGCCACTACGATGTTCTCCTGCATAACAAATGGTCAAGAAAATGGTGGGAGTCCTGGCAAGGTTTTGTTCTGTAATGTGTGAGGTTTCCATAAGCCACAGTTGACCAATGGTGCCTGACAATAATTATGGAACATAGTAGAAGCATGGTCAATACGAAACCATTGATCAAGCTTTAAAAACTATGACTAGGCTGAGACAGAACCAGGAGTATTTGACAACGTTGAAGTTGGACTAACCCTTCATGGAAAAGAGGAATATTGAGAGGAGCTTTGTAGCTTCAAGGCAAGGACTAACTTTCAAGAAGTCAGCTAAGCATCCTTGATTACAAGTAACAGAAATGGAAATTACTAGCTTTGGCAAAGAGGACTTTATTGGAAGAAGACTGTAGTATTTCACATAGTAACAGAATAGAATGATGCAGTTAGACCTTAGAGGTAAGTGGGATGAGTGCCTCTGTGGCACTGGACTTTGTCTGCCTTGCTATCGTCACTCCTCTCTGTGTGACAGCATGAAACTGTCCCACCACAGATCAGCTTCTTCCACACAGGTGAGTGTCATCTTTAAATGAATCAAAACCTCTTAAATTAGGGAAACACCATAGAAGCAATGTTTCTCTCTCTTAGACCCAATTTGGAATGCTCTAGAAAAGAAGTTGGGTGGGCAAATGGATCAATGCCTTAAGTATGCGGGAGAGTTGAGGAAGAGATGTTTCTTAAAAAAGAGATGTTCCTGATTCAAGAAAACAAGGTTGTCAGGCATACTGATAATATTTTAATCCACTTATATAATCTGCTATCAATGGCCCTGGATAATCTCTACATAAAATCAACTGGAAATAGAAAGTAAAGCCACCTTATAATAATCATGATATCAAGTTTGCCAAATCTTCCATATTGGGATAGATTTTCATCCTAGATCTTCATTTTGGTACAGGCTTGGTGACCCTCACTTATCACTGTTCTATCTAACTTTTTCAATAATACAGAGGTCTCTGTTTATTTTCTATTATTTTCTGTTTATATAGCTGTTATTTTTTCTTGACCAAGAACATCTTGAAAGGAAGGAGCTTGTCATAGTCATCCCAGCACCCTCAAATCTATTTCAGTGATGGGCATGCAACTAGTTATTCTGGGACATTTTGAGGTTCTGTCTTCCTCGCTTTGATGTTGTCCCTCCTTTGCAGAGAATGAAGTAAGAAGATCTGTAGAGTTTTGTTCCTGAGACTTAACTGAGGTACTGGTCCTGTCAATAACCACCCATCTGTGTCTGACATCCATGTTCTCCTTCTCTTAGTCTTTGCTAGCACTCTGGGCCGAAAGGCAAGATTACAAGATAGTGATCTTTGGCTGTTGGAAATACAGTGTGCACCAGCTGCAATCTCCAGTGAAGTCAGAGGAGAACCTACTGGGCAGTCTTCTCAAGTTTCTGAGCTTGGTTGTCAACAAGGTGGTAGCTCCAGGGTTTTGGCCATATCAACACTTGCCCCTTTCCTCTCCTTCCCTACCTTCTTCTCTTTTTTTTCAGGTAAACTGTTAACTGAAATCAGTCAGTACTCTTACATCAATCAAATGAAGAAAATTTTCTGGGGTTCATAAAGGTAATATGTTCAGTTGTTTTCACTGATATCTATATCTATATCTAGCTATCTCTACCTCTATCTATATACTTAAATTTAATGCTTACTTTTGTAGCCTATTGAGGTAAAAAAGAGGTCCAGCAAATTTGTAGGAAAATGAAATTGAAAGATAATGAAAGTTTTTCACAAAATTTTCGAAGCTACTTCTTGAAAAACACAAGCCCCATGTTAAACAAAACAAAGCAAAACAAAATCAAAGAAAACCATTCATAGTAATGGTATCACCACTAAGAAGAATCCGCAGTGATTATGTTCTATGTAAACCCATTGACATTTAGCATGTCTTCATCCATCACCATTGGACCAAGCAACATGTACTCAGCTCATGTAATGTTCCTCATAAATCAACTTCACAGTTCCTTAGTATTCTGGTTGCTCTTTTTGGAATTTCTTTCACATGTCCTTTTGCTGGGATGGCAGGAGGTTGATAGAGCACAAAGTAATTCCCATTCTAGGTTATGCAGGCCAGCTTAAAGAGTGTCCATTCCTAGGGCTAGTTTCAATCACACCCACTTGCTTTTCCAACAGATCATTCACCTTATTTTTCCACCCAGAAAGGGGCAAAGAAGAAACAGTAATTGGAAGGACAATATTAAATATTTCAAATTAAATATATAAAGTTTAATTTTATCCTCTTCAGAAACTTCTTTCTCTTTCCCATATATCAAAATGCATTTGGGAGTTCTCTTGTTAAAAAAAAATTATGGAACTGAAGTTTAAAAGGCATTCAAGATAGGAATGAAGATTAATACTCTCACTTTTTGTGACTTTCTTCATAGTGTAGTGATCTATTGTGCTAGTCTGGGTAGACTAGAGAAACAAATTCATAAGCAGTCATATGTGTATAAAAAAGAATTTTATACACAAGAGAAACTGTACACTAAGAAAACTATAACCCAGTTCAGTCCAAGGTCATAAGTCCAATATTAGCCCATATGTCTGATACCAGTCTATAAAGTCTTCTTCAGACTCATGAAACACTTGCAATGACGCTGAATGCAAGATGATCACTAGCCAGATGGGTAGAATGCTTTTGGATCCAGTGGTATTGTAAACAACTCAGCGCTGGCAGGGGTCTCCAAGTGGATTGTCTGGTTTCAGAGGTCTGGTTTCATCCATGTGGTTTGCCAGGCTCAGGGCACTAGGGTAGTTCTACCTGGCTTCTCCTCAGGGACGTCTCACAAGAAGTCAGCTTTGTCAGTTGAGTGTCTCCAAGGGAGTCAGTGAGAGATAGTGTCTCTTGCCTCCAAGGAATTGTTACATTCCCCAGAATTCTCAAAGAAGACCATGCCCATAAAGGCTTCATTGGTTATCTCCAGATTGACAGGCTAGACTCCACATCTACACTCTTAATCCTCAAATTGACACTGGATTAGGTGGCTGCCACAGTTATTCATTGGGCTGCTAACCACAAGGCCAGCCGTTTCAAACTACCAGCCACTCTGTGGGAGACTAAAAATGAGGCTTTGGACTCCTGTAAAGAGTTACAGTCTTAGAAACCCACAGGGGCAATTCCACTTTGACCTATAGGGTCACTCCATTGCAGTGAGTTTGTTTTCTTGGTTTATAGGGGAATGGGTTCTTTTGAAGTCCCTTACTTTTTAAAAAAATGTTCTCTTTCGAATAGAGTTTGCCAAGCTTATAAGTATTCCACATTCACAGAGCCTGGGCACTTGCCACGACTCTGGGGAATCCAACCCCTCACAACTATATCACAGTTCCTGCAGACGCAATTGTGTGGTTATGATATATAAAGATTATAGTAAGGTTATGAAGAATAAGAGAAATAAATGAGAAGGTAAAATAAAATACATTTCAGGGTAGCATGCTCACCTTCTGGAAAGCCATGATCTCACCATCCAGGCCCACGTACAGCTCAGGCAGAAGAGAGGGGGGAAAAGAGAGCAAGTTATTTCTAACCAAGGTTTATATGTCTTTGGGAGAGTGCAAGCCTCCTAATTAGAGGTAAAGACATAAGTCACAGGAAGGGGTTTACTATAGGTAATACAGTAATGGGATGGGGACTATCTAGATGTACCTGCTGAAGGAAGAGGAGGGGTTAAGGGCACATGTATGATGAAATAGGCAGATCCGAGATTTATGGTGGTGGCCTAACCTTAATTGTGTTTGAGCTTGAGACTTGGTTTATTCTAAGCTTTCAGGGGAAGCACTTCACTGTCCCTAGTAGCAGGGAGTGAGTCCCACCTACTGTCGGGCAGACAATAGACTCTGTTTGCTTTGGATGCCTGATGCCTTCAGGGAGATACCTGGACACTCATTTACCATGAGTTGCAAGCAGTGTCCTAGGTCTCACATATATTTGGGGGAGAGGAGCTGGGGAGAAGTATTTTTGTATCTCACACATCATTATTCCCAGCTGAAGATAGTGGTCCCAGTGGTTCATGCTATATCAAGACTCCATGTCACATTAAAGCTGGGAAGTGTGAAACCCGAGCAGAATTTTCTAGACTATGGGTTAGTCTAGAATTTGATTTGAGATAAAGGCAAATACTAGTGACCTGGACATCAGGTTGGCCAACAATCTTTCAGGAGTGCTCCATAGTGGGTGGAGGACTCAGCACACAGATGTTAGTGGTCAAGTGAATAAAGAGTAAGGGAGGCATTTTAATACAGTGAAGGTCTCAGATAACTTCAACTTATTTCCAGGAGCAAGAAAAAAAAAGTGTTCCTATTTCCCAGTGATACCGATGATCTTACAAATCCTTACATAGCCTTTCCCACTCAGTCTATGTAGAATGAGCAGCAAATAACTTTGATTTTTAGAAAAGGCATGACCACAGGGCTATGTAGCACTGGACATTGTGATGTCCACAATATCAATTCATTGACTTGACTTTCTTCATGGTGTAGTAATGATTTATTTATACTTGATGATATGAATCAAAACTTAATATGATATTTTATTCCCTCAAGGAGCTTATAATTTAGTAGGTGTGTTAGTCCGGGAAGACAGAGAAAACAAATGCAGACACACTCATATACTCATATATTGAAAGAGAGAATTTTTATCAAGAAGTCGTAATTATGCATCAATAAAATACCCCAGCCCAGTCCAGATCAAGTTTATAAGTCCAATATTAGCCCATATGACCAATATCAGTCTATAAATTCCTCTTTATCATTGCAACACATGCAATGATACAGGGCAGTAGTTGGGAAGTCTGGTGGATCCAGTGGCAGTGGAAGCATTTCAGCACTGGCATGCTTCTCCACTTGGCTTCTCCAGCCCCAGGACTCTGGCTCCATCAGCATAGCTCCATGTGGCTTGTGAAGTGGCATGTGTAGTAGAGAGAGTGTGTGTCCCACCTCTAGAGAAGAAGACAGGAGTGCCCAGAATTCTCAGGAGAAGACTATGCCCACACAGAATTATTGGCTCTGGCCTGATTGACAGGCTAGACTCCACTTCTTCACTCAAGTTGACAGGAGCTTATATAACTGTCACAGGAGAGAAATGAAGTAAAACAATAATGACAGCAGAAGGCAGATTTTGCTAATTCCTATTAGGATACAAAAGCAAAGTCAATGTGAGACCTTACTGGGGGTGTAATTTTTTTTTTTGATGTGAGGTACTAGATGCAGTGAAGAGTAGATCCAGGGCTATTGGAAAAAGCAATAAATCCATATTTGCCGCCTTTCTTACCTTACCCATATTGTCCTAAACACCAACTGGCATTTACTTGGATCAAGTATGGGCAGGGCTTTGAATCATGGAGATGGGTGTTATTAGATAAAGGGCTTTTCAGGGGAATGGGAGAGTGTGAAAGAGGCAGAGAAAAGAGGACATTCAAAACTTATTCAAGGAATGATGAGTGGTTTCATTTATCTGGAACAGAGAATGGTAATGGGAAGTAAGTTTGGAAAATTAGACCGGAGCTGCCAAAGGTTGGAAGATGCTAAATGCCAAACTAGAATTTACTTGTTATTTAAAATTTTTATCTGTGTATTTATCTTGTGAGAAGCCCTGGTGAGAATCCACTTGATGGCAGTGAGTTTGAGTTTTTATTTATCCTGTGGCAAGGGATTGCATGATCAGAGTTATATTTCAGAGCATCAGTCTTCAGGAATCCAACTCCATTACCACTCACTCCATGGAAGTGAAGGCTTAGTTAAGAGGTTTGTGCAGCAGTTGAGGGTGATACAGGGAGGGCCTGAACTCTCAGGTTGGCAAAGGGAATGGAAAGAGAAAGTGGGAGATCAAACATGACTTGCCTTCCTTGGAGCTCTAGCTGGATAGGGAAGGATTAAGAGGATTGACAAGCTATGACACTGGGTTTTGACTCAGGATAAATATGTAGAAGGCCATGGTATTTTTGTCTCAGTGCAATAGCTTCTGTGGTTAAAGCCTCTCCATCAGACTGCTGGGTCTGAGTCAGAGCTTAGACCACCTAGCTGACCAGTCTATGCTTCATTTTCCTTTAGAGATGACAATGGCAACATGATAATGATAATGGTTGTCCTTACATCTTAGGAGCATTGTTAGGCTAATTAAAATTGTCTTTATTTGAGAAACGAAAAGCCCTGCAGACTTGATCAATGTAGTTTTGTGAATTAATTAAGTCCTTGCTCTCAAAGTATCCATTGAGGAGAAGTGGGAACATAACGATTCAAATAATTTTTGTAGGGGTGTGATGCTGTGCATGATCCTGGTGAAGGAGGGATTTAGGGAATAAATGCCCACAGCAAAAGCTCCATCAGATTTGTACTTTGTCCACCGATTTTTGCTCTCGATGAAGAGGATTTGCTTTCTTATATCTCCTGCTTCCCTCTTTCCTCTATATAGCCTCATCTCCCACTTCCCCATACAGCTACTAGCTTCGTTATTTAGTGCTGCGATAGCACAAGTATGAAAAGTGCATGGACTTCAAGAACAGACGCTTATTTTCTCACCATTCTGGAGGTTAAATGTCTAAAATGTTTGTCTTAATTCTTTCCTTGTCACCAGTCCAGAGGTTCCTTGGTATTCTTTGGCTGTGGGCAATGCTCACATGGCTTCCAGCTTTCCCTGTGGTTATCTCTGTGGATATTCTAAATTTCCTTATAACTCATAAGTCTTTAAGATCCATACAGCCTTGGCATAGGATGTCAACTGAATAATTGATGACTGTACATTAAATTGCAGTATGGAACTGATGACAATGCATCAGTTAGTTAGATTACATTATGGAAGTTGACCCCATTCCATTGCATAACATTCTATTCCACTCTATTCTAGAAAATAATCTGCCCAATTGAACCATGGGTAACAACTCAAAAACTATGTAAATGTTTGACCAAATCACTGGGAATATTAGTATAGCTAAATTAGCTTGTAAAATGAAACATCACAAATACTTCAGAATGTATGTTTTAATAATGATTGCTTACTTTATTCTACAATGTAAAAACAAATTACAGATTACATTGTAAATGTTGCAATTCTTTAAAAACTCTTCATTTTTTTTCTGGAATTATTAACTCTTTTATCTTTTTAATTTTACTTATTTCCTCCATGCTTATGAATAATTTGGTTTCAAACTTTATAATTAATTATAAACTGCCTCTCAGTTGGTCAACATGCAAACAACACTGTTCTCAACCCTGGACCAGAGAATCAGAGGGTGTTCTGCTAACACTGCCCATCGATCTGAAAAAAGATCACATTCGGAGGCATTGGGTTGATTCTCACCAGATACGTATTTTCTGCAGATAATCTCCCAGATGGTAGTTTGTTGGGTCACATTTTTGGTAAATTCTTCTGATACAGAAATTTAAAAAATTTTATGTGGTCTCATTTATTTAGTCCATCTTTTATAGTTTGTACTTACAAAATTATATTAGGTAGTCCATTTTTGAAAACTAGGTCTGACAGCCTTGCCCCTGCAGTTTCTTCTAAGAGTTTGATGGTTGCAATTTTCACATCTAGGTCTTTAATACATGTTGAATTTGTCTTTGTGTATGATATGAAGCATATATCCTGTGCCATTTTCAGCAAGGAAACACAATTTCCTCAACACCATTTATCAAAGAGCTTCTTTTCTTTCTCTAATGATTTTGGCATCTTTGTCAAGAATCAGTTAAATATAGATGTGTGGATTCATTTTTGGACTCTTAATTGTATTACATTAGTTGATGTTTTTACTTTTATATCAAACTAGTCTGTTTTGACTATCATAGCTATAAATATGTTTTATGTTTTATGAACGAGTTGTCTTATTTTAATCTCTTCCAATATCACTTCAATTTTTAGTAATTTTACTCTTTTTCTACATAGAGAAATTAGAATTAAATTGAGCATTTTACATCTGGGTTTAACATTCTAAATCTTTTATTGAATTTTTAAAAGTCAGATTTATTAAGATATATCCTTTTATTGAGATATTTGTTGAGATTTATCCTTTTAATACTAATTAAGCACCTAGTGACAGGAGTGGTGTAATCATTATTGCAATTAAGATGTAGTTCCATTACCCCAAAGCATTTCCTGTCATTTTAGGGGCTATGCACCCAGCCCCTAATAACCATTGATCATTTTTGTGCCTCTATGCTCATTACCTTTTTCAAACTACCATATAAATGAGTTACTTGACAGAGAGTTGCTTTTTAAAAATTTTGTAGCAATCAGTGGCAGAGATAAGCTCCTTCCATTTTGATTGGCTTTTTTTTCTGAAGACATTGATATGGAAACATATTTATAAATCAGGTTATACAGTGAGCTACAGTGTTTCAATTCTGAATGATAAACCAACCTTGCCTTCCAAAATAAACTTTATGTGTATGACCTTGCTGTACTTAATTGGTGCATACTTTGTTGAGGATTTTCACAGTTATATTAGTGAGGAATATTGATCTATAATTTTCTTCTTTCTAGTTAGTTCTTTTATGGTTTTACTATCTGGAGAATACTGACTTCAGAAAAATAAATTTTTCTTTTCCTCTAATTTTTAGATGAGTTTTTGTAGAATTGGTATTGCTTTTTCTTTGTTTGGTAAAATTCACCAGTGAAAGCCTCTGGGACATGGTATTTCATTTATGGGAAGATTTTATACATATATATGCATATATATGACTAACTACAGAGATATTTAAGTTATTTGTTCTTGAGTGTGTTTTGGTAATATATATTTAAAAACTGTCCATTCATCTAGGCTATTGAATTTATGGGTACAAAAATTGTAATCAATACTTTTTTTTTCTTCATAATACTCTTTTGCTGTCCTCCAAATGTTTTTTTGTTTGCTTTTTTGGTTTTCGAGGCATCGCTGCTCTCTGGTGATGGGAGTAGGAGGCTCAGCATTGCTGCTGGATTTGAACCTCCAACCAAGTGGGCCGCAGTCCCACGCACAACCACTACACCACCGGGGCTCAGCCCTCTCCAAATGTTTTTAGAATCTACTTTGATATCTTTCCTTGTACTTCTCATATTGGTAATTGTTTCTTAATTGTTTCTATTGGTCTTCTGTCTACAATTCTAGTAATTTTTTGTTGTTTTGAAAAACCAACTTTTATATTCTAATTTTCTGAATTGTCTCTATGATTTGTCTGTACTCAGTATCATTGATTTCCATTTTTAATGTTATTATCATTTACAATTTAAAGCTGTGGATTTAATTTTCTCTACTTTTTCTGGTTTCTTAAGGTGGAAGATGCATCTTTGATTTGAGGCTTTCTGGTTTTTTAACCCATTCATTTAAAAGCATATATTTTCCTTTTAGCTTGAGTTCCCACTTGTTTGGATGGGTTTTGACTTTCATTGAATTAAAAATATCTTCTGATTTCTCTTCTGGATCCTTTTCTGGCCCAAGGGCTTTTAGAAGTATGCTTTTTCATTTCCATATATTTGGACTTTCCAGATATCTTTGCTATGTATTTCTGGTTTAATTCTATTATGGTCAGAGAACATACCTCATTTAATTTTCATTCTTTTAAAATTAGCAAGATTTCTTTTGCAGCCCTAAATGCAATCCATCTTGCTGAATGTTTTATGCCCACTTGAAAAGGGGGAGAAAGTGTTTACTCATCTTCACAATGGAAATAATTATTGAATGGCCGCAAGGGATTTTTATGAGGGCATAATGAATAGTTACAAGCTCTTGGGAAATTCTTGCTCGAAGGAAACATTCAAAAGCACAGGGGCCACCTCATTGTTTTGACAGTCTTCTTCCCCATTTAACCTAACAATATTATGGAAAGAAATATTAATTTCTTTAGGGAGATTGTTCCTCATGTAAAAGCTGCTTTTTGCTTGTTAAATTTGTTTTTAAGTATCTTGTTGTGGATGCTATTGTGGAAATATTTCCTAAAACATGATGTGTTATGTACTCACTCTTTGATTCCTGAGCTCTGAAATTAGTTCTAATTTCTTTGAAAGCTTCAAATTACCTATGTGTCAGCTTTCGGGCAAGCAATCATACCAGCTGTAAATACTGGTAACTTGTATCTGACGTTTCTGGGGCACCCCACTGCTCATTTCTGTTTTATTGAATTACTCCCAACTTCCACTAAAACATTAGCCACCGAGATGGTAGTAGATGCCTGTGTCTTTGCCTTGACTTTCATGACAATTCCTCCAGTATTTTACCAAGAGAGGCTTTTTCTGTTAGCTCTTGGTTAGTTGATAATTTTTAATTAATTAGGTCACTGAATTGTATGAACAGCTTTGGCATTTCTCTTCAGAATTATGTAGAATTTTTACAGAGGACTATTTTTAGGTTATTAGATTTTTTTCTTTTAAAATTATTCTTGAATATTAGAAATACATCTTGTTGGTTATGTATGGTGTATATTAAAAAAAATTTCTTCTTGCCCTTGAACCCATTCATACTCATAGTCCCTTGATAGGACAGGTTAGAACTGCTGCTTTGAGTTTCCAAGACTGTAAATTGTTAGAGTAACAGGCAGCCACATCTTTCTTCGGTGAGGTAACTGATGGATTCACTTGCCGGCCTTGTAGTTAGTAGCCGACCACATCCCCAAGTTAATGTGTTGATCTTCATGTAGGGGCTGTGCATTCATATTGATACATAAAGAGACTGTTTATGCATTTTTCTTTCTTATCTTTGTCAGAAGTTTATTTCAATTTATAAAAATGAATTTAAAGACCTTGTGTTGGGAATTTTGGGTTTTGTTTTGTTTTTGCCTAGGGATCATTTATTATTCCACAGCTTGGAAGAAATCACTGTTACTTTGTGTATATGTTTCATGGACTTGGAAGAAAAAGCTGTTTTCTATTAAAATCATTTTGTTGCGGGGCCTTACAGCTCTTATCACAATCCATCCATCCATCCATCCATCCATCCATCCATCCATCCATCCGATTGTGTCTAGCACATTTGTCCCTATGTATCCATCATCATTTTCAAGACATTTTCTTTCTACTTGAGCAATTGCTATCCATTCCGCATTCTCGCCCATTCTCCCTTCCTCATGAACACTTGCTAATTTTTAAAAATTTTATACAGCAACTGCTGTCTCCCTTGACCCACTTTTCTGTTGTCTGTGCCCCAGGGAAGAGGTTATATGTTGATCATTGTGATCGGTTCCCCCTTCCCCGTCACCCCCCCCCCCCCGAAGTTCTTTTCTTGGGTACAATTATAAATCTATGGATTGTGTGAAGGGGCATTGGAAAAGAGGAAGACCTTCAACAAGATGGACCGATACATTGGCAGCTGCAATGGGTTGAGGCATGGGAGCAATTGTGAGGATCCTGCAGGACTGGACTGGCGCAGTGTTTCCTACTCCTGTGCTCTGTGCTGCTGTGGGTCAGAGTTGATTCGCTGGTGTCCAACAATAACAACAAGGACATGTCTGCATTTAAACCTCTATAAATGCCTTTTACCTCCTAGTTCTTTCCTTTCTTTCCTTTTACTTTCCTCCTGTCCCACTATGCTGCTCAGCCTTCATTTGGGTTTCAGTACTTCATCTTGGTTACATTACCTTTGCTCCAATCCTACCAAAGGTCGTCAGTTCTAACCCATCAGTATCTCAGAGGGACAAATGTGAGGCTGTTTGCTCCCATAAAGATCGACAGTTCAAAAACCCCATACAAGGTTGCTATGGGTCACAATTGATGTGATGATGGTTGGTTTGACAATAACTGGAAAGAAAGCGATAAGGATGAGGACAGATGCATGAAGTTTAGTTGAAGACATTCCTGTCGAAAGAAGTAGGTGAAGCTGACTGATAAAGAGAGAGGGGCAGTTGAGTGAATGATTTGAGGATGCTGGTCAAGGCTTGCAATTGTTATTGCAGAAGAAAAAACCTAAGTTTACAGACTTAGTATGCCCCCAAAGTAGCATTGAGAGTGCAGCTGGGATGAATAGCTTTGGATTTATGGTGACACTAATCTTCCAAATGAGAGCAGGCAAATAGTTTAGATGCTGATTGGTGACAAGGATGGACCATAGAGCTGTTAAGGATAAGGGCATCGATGAAGAGAGGAGGTTGATGGACACAGAGAAAGTAGAAGGAACAGTATATGCAAAGTTCCTGAGGGTTTGAAGCACCATGAGAAGACAAGAATGGGCACACTAAGTTTATAGGTCCAAGTGATAAGTTGGCACACAGGGATGTCAGTTTATTAACTACACTTAATGACTCCTTAATGAATGCTTGTTGAATAAGTTTAGCCTCATCTGTGTTCTATCTAGCAATATTATTTTCCAGATTTTTTATCCTCTAGTTGTCACCCTCCCTTAGATTACAGAGATGTTGCAGGTATATGTCTGTGTGTGTGTGTGTGTGTGTATGCCATGCCCAGACAGAAGTAAACCAAGAGAGAGAAAGAGAGAGCGAGGCACTAGACCCCACATTGGCACACCAAACCCTAAAGAAGATGTCTGCATGGAGCTGCACAGAGGACTGGAGGGCTGACAACACCTCAAGACATGATGTCTCCTTGTTGGTACATACATTACAGAGGACAATACCGTGGACACCTGGAGGGGAGTGAGTTCATTCTGACCATCCCCACAGAGGGGCAAGCCAGGAAGGGAACATAACAGATCGGTAACAGGAGCAAAACTACAGATCCCCTGAGGAACCCACAAATAGATGACAGTTTAGGAGGGGAAGTTCCTGAAACCTCTAAGACTGGTGGGGAGACAGCCATAAAGCTCAGTGACAGACCAGAATTATGTATGCCTTTTCATCTTTTTTTTTGCTAGTTTCTCTATCTTTTTATTCATTCTTTTCCCCCCTTTTTGTTTTGACTCCATTATTATTTTGCCTACCTATATAAGTATGGGAAGCAAGTCCGACGAGAAAACAATGGGACTGATGGTTCTGGAGGGACTTGGAGGGAAGCAGAGGCAGGGGAAGGGAGTGGGGAGGAAACAATACCATAGCCAGAGGGACAACTAGGGAATTAAAAGCAACAACAATGAGGATGCAGAGACCCTGGTGGTGTTGGAACAATTGCAATCCAGCTGAGAGGGATTACTAAGAGGCAGAAAAAGAGCTAGTGTGATGGTGGGAAAGGAGGAATATAAAAGGAAACAGAAGACCCCAATGTGGATACTCCCAGGAGGTCACTCTCCCCAGGCTCTGTCCAGGTGGCATATAGGAGCCCAGGGCCCAGGGTCCCGTGATGATGTACAGTCCTTTTCCACAATGTCAGAGATCAAGCAAGGCCATGAGCTTACACCTGCATATTCCTACAGCTTCTCAGAGTCCCTTGGACAGTGACTGAGGAGACAAACGATGCAGGAAACATATATAAACATATATGTATATATGTATGTATGTATGTATGTATGTATATATATATGGAAACAGAGGAAAGATCTAGGAAGCAAAGCTTTGGACAGAGGTATAAACATAGATGTAAACTTAAGTAAATATATTGAATCATAAAAATAGAAGTGTTGGCTTATGTATATATGGCAATACATTGAGGAAGTGGATGGACTTTGGGTCTCTGCTTGAATCCTCCCTCAATGCAAGAACATTTTGTTCTAACATCCTGGCATTTTGTGATGCTCCTGCTCCAGACATGATCATGGAAGACAAAATGTGTGCACAAGCAAATGTGGTGAAGAAAACTGATGGTGTTTCACTATGAAAAGACATAGCATCAAGTATCTTAAAGGCTTGAAGTTGAACAAGAGGCCATATAGTAGGGAAGCATCAAGTCCACATGGAAGAACTCACTAGCCTGTGCAATCATGAGGGGTCAACAGAATCAGGTAACAGCCACCAGGAGACACAAAATAAAATAAAACAAACAAATATTGTTGAGAGGGAGTCAGAGCAGAGAACCAAAACTCATCTATAGAGAATGGGGCATCCTTTTACGGAAGAGTTACAAGGAAGGATTGAGGCAACCAGAGTGTAGAACAGCATAAATGAAACTCATAATATTCCTCTGGTTCTTTGAGGCTTCTGCATCCCCCACTATTATTACTCCAGTCCTGCCTTTGAGTTCTGTCTAGACCTGCACATGTACACACACTGGTACAGATAAAAGCTTATGACACACTGAGTCCAGGTCAGATAAACCCCTCAGGAACAGAAATGGGAGCAATTGTACTAGGAGGGTACGAGGAAGATGAGGGGAGGAGGGGGGAGAAAGCGGGAATCAATCTGTGTATGATCAGTGCACCTGTGAAGGACGCTCTTGCCATCAGCCCTGAGGGAAGGTCCTGGTTTCTAGTCAGCTTTTGTTCCTTGGTGAGCTGCATGTGGTGGTGTGCACTATCTGTCTACTCAGTCTTCTCTCTCTGTGCCTCATGTGCTCTTTCTATTTTTCAAAGGTGACTGACTTAAAATGCCCCCCAGTGGTTAGAGGTTGAATGCCATCCTGAGGTGCCTTCGAAGAAAGGTCTGGTGATCGACTTTCAAAAATCAGCCATCGAAAACTCTGTGGATATGGGCTCTATAGATGGCATCCTACTATGATGCACATGGGATCGTCATAAGCTGGAAGAGACTCAATGGCAACTTATTGGGTTTGAAAGGCTCCCTGGCAAGGAGCCAATATACATTAAGTTGATTAGATCTTGTTCCATGCTAATTAGATGTCAGGTACATGATTTACTTAAAAAATACTACCTATGAGCAATTATGGGGATGCCGATTGATTTTCAGTACCTTATCCATTTAGATTAAGGGCAGCAAGGAAAGCCATTGAATTCTTCTTACCCAAACAACTACGTATCAGGTTTTCTGTATGTTTCTCGACTGTTTTCACATGAGAGTTCTGACCTGCTCTATACTCAGTCCCATATTATGTTTCTAACAGAGTAATGCATTATAAGACAATAAAATCGGTGTACAACCTTGCTGTGAATGGTGACCCGTCCATTTATCATGACTTGAAGGACAAGTAGCCCCTTACTTTATTCTCCCGCTCTTGGAGCATCCTCACTGTTTGGACCCCACATGTGAAGGAAGAGTTATTTTATGATTATTTTTAATCACAGTTTTATTTTGGTATAAAGATCTTGAATCATTTCTATGTGACACGTTTTGCTTCTCCTCTAGACCTTACTTCTGACTTGGACAATCAAGAATCATTTAACTATCTTCTTGGCCTAATGACAATGAATCTTTCCTCCCTTCTTAGCTGGAGAATGAGCTGAAGTAGCGAAGAAGCTTTCTTAAACAGAGGAATAAACATGGCCAAGCTGAATTTCCTTGAATAATGGTACAATTACCCAAACAAGTCCACTATTTTCTTTGTAGTACAAGTTGAATTCAGAGGGAGAAATACACTCGTGAGATAGCCTGAAGAGAGAACAGATCAAGATTTCATTTTTGTCATATCTCTTTATATGCAAAGATGATCACATTTTATGATGAGGCAATATGGAACATGGTTAAAAGGATGAACTCTCTTGTTAGAAAGAAGTCCCTGTCTAGCACGAGTGGTTATGTACCTCACTATTAATCAAAATGTGGCTGTTCAAACCTACCAAGAGGCATCTTGGGAAAAAAAATCACCTGGTGATCTGCATGCAGAAGAGTACAGCTTCCGGGAGTGAGTGCAGTTCCACCATGCAGCACACAGGGAGCCATAAATCAGAATGGCCTCTGGTTCCAGGCTGTTGAGCTTTCTTTGATTGGGCCTGTGAAACAGAGTTAATACATAGGATCTGTCTCCTGGGTTCTTGCGAGGAGGGGTACATCAAATGAAAACACTTAGAGCAGTTCCAGGTGTATTGTAAATGCTGAAGAAATGCTAGTTTGGGTTACTGTGTTAGGTCTGGTGGTCTAGAGAAACAAATGCAATGACATGATGCCTGTATAAAAAATAACTATGCCGGGCTGAGCCCCGGTGGCGTAGTGGTTGTGCGCGGGACTGTGACCCGCTGGGATGGAGGTTCAATTCCAGCAGTGGGGGGCTGGGCCTCCTACTTCCACCACCAGAGAGCAGTGATGCCCCAAAACAAAACAAAACGAAAAACAAACAAGAAATAACTATGCCAAGAAGGAATTAGATAACACGAATTTATCCAACTCAGTCCAACTCAAGTGCCTAAATCTGGTGGTAGACAGAAGCCTTGTTCCGACTCAAGCAGCTGCAGGACAATGATGTAGAAAGTTGATCAATTTTACCTGGAGGAAGACTGCAAGCTAGTGAGTGCCAAATTGAGTGGATCCAAAATTGATGGAAACATGCCTGGGCACTGTGGCTCTCAGGTTGGGCCACCCACATGGGACAGGCCCGGATGAATGCAGAATCCCAGCAGGCAGGAAGGTGAAAGGCCAGTTAGATGGAGGAAAGTTCCCAGTTTCTCCTTTGCAAGAAGTTCACCCCCAAAGAGGCATCATCACACTGTGATATGATTGACAGTATGATTGACACCCCTTCACTTTTATACAAATTAAAGTTGGCATTAAATCATCCAACTACCACAGTTATGAGTATTCTGACTCAGGGAAATTAATGTATGTAAGTAAAAAAATATGGTGGGTAAGCACAAGTTGAACATATGATTTTAGGATTCTAATGCTCCGTCCATAGTGTCACCATGAGTGAGAATTGACTCAGCAGCAGTTAATTGAGTATATCTAGTCATGTGGACTTCAGGGAGACGACCTTGCATTCATTTATATTATGTTCTGTGGATTTTATATGGGAAAGAAGGGCATGTCACACACAGATGGTCCGGAACTCTTTGCAAATTTCTCCGGAATCACAGAAAAGACTCACGATACAAACGGGGTCTATGAGAATAGGGAACAAAGATATTCCAGTGCCAAATCTATGCTTCTGTTATTTTCCCTGTGAGTGAAATCCTATCCTCTACGCAAGTGATCCCAGTTCTCTCTTTAACCCAGATTCTTGAAAGACTCATGACTACTGGAGCCCTAAAATTTATTACCTTCAGTTTTCTCCTGGATCCAATCCTTTCTTGCTGAAGCCACTGGCAAACCTAGAACTACGGAAAACCAACTAATCCTCTCAGTCTTCACTGATCAGCCTTTCAAAGTGTTGGCAGCACTGGTGTCTACTTCCTTATGAAATGCTTCCCCTCCCTTGGATTCCTTTTTTCTCACCCCCACCCCAATCTCTAGGCACTTTGAAATCTTTTTCTCAAATATTTCCTTCTGCAACTTAAAAAAGAAATGGTTGTATTCCATAGGATTTGTATTTCAGATTCCTCCTGATTCTTTCCTTGGTTGATGTGATTTAAAATATTAGTGCCATCTAAATTGTCTCAAACCTTTTAGTTCTTCTTTATTTAGCTCTTCTGAGTGAATGATGTGTCCCCAAAAGATGTGTTCAGAAAATAATCTGGTGCCTGTAATGTAATCTTATTTGAAAATGTGGTCTTTTTTTTTTTAAACATTACAAATGTATTGTTGTGTGTTTTCTCTGAATTGTTCTTGGAAGTTACTACAGTTACCATGAGACTCATGTGGTAAGTATGCTTGCACCTTTTACAAGGTTTATGCCTTCACTTCAGAGATGAACTTTTAAAAAAGTGATTCTTATCAATGTATTATTTTTTTATTATGATTTGCGTGAAATTTACTGAACCCATTGGTTTGACATTCAACAACTTATATATTTTCTGTTTAACAGCATTGACTACATTCCCATAACGCGACAGTGTTCCTCCCGCTTCCTCGCTGAGTTTATGACTTCTATTCTGACTTCTCTCCTAGCCCTTCATGCCTACTGAGCTTTCTCCTTGAGCTGTCCTTTTCTTTATGTATAGTTGGTTGTCCTAAGAACCTTGGAACTCCCTGGTGTTGTGTACCTCATAAGCTTTTCTACTGTTTGACTAAAAGTTGAGTCATAATGAGCTGAGGAGATGGGGATGGGGTTAGTTTAGTTTTTGGCTTGATGGGTGTCTTGGAACCACAGTATCAAGGGTTCCACCATCTCTATCAGACAAGTAAGCCTGGTTTTCTTTACTGTTTTGATTTTTATTACACATTTTCTCTCACTATGTCCATGGACTTCTATTACAATCACTTTCTTTATTCAGGAACTCCTATGATGATCCCTGGTCTGCAGTGGTCACTAGGTCTCACCAAATCCTTCTGGTCTCAGTGCTGTGGAGGCTAAGGTGTGGTCCCTTAGTCCTTTGAATTAAATATTTTCTTTTCTCCATACAGTGGTAGTCCAATAGTTGCACATGAGGTGACTTTTTTTCTACTTACCAAAGTGTTTTAGTCCAGGTAAACTAGAGAAACAAATTCATAGACATGCATATGGATATAAGGAAAAGGTTTATATACAAGAGGAATGGGAGATTGCGAAAACATCCCAGTCCAGCCCAGTTCAAAGTCATAAGTCCGCTATTAGCCCATAAGCTCAATATGAGTCTATAATGTTTTTTTCCGACTCATGAAGTCACAGGCCAATGGGTGAAGAATTCCGGTGCTGACAGGGGTCTCCCCATGGCTCTTTGCTTCCAGGACTCAGGGTCCATCAACAGCATCCATTAGTGGTAGAAGCAACTTAGTGCTGGCAGGGATCTCTATGTGGCTTCTACAGCTTCAGAGATCTGGTTCCATCAGGTTAAGGCCATGTGGTTTCTCCTCCGGCTCCTTCAGCTCCTTGGACACTGCCATCTTGTCTTATCCATAATTCATCATCTCTGAAACTAAGTCCCAACAACCAGGGAGATAGCTTGTCACCTCCATAAGGGAAATATTGCAAGATTTCCCAGAAGTCTCAGGAGAAAGCCATGCCGACATGGAGGTCTCATTGTCTACTCAATGCCTATCTCCAGATTAATAGGCTACGTTCCACCCCTACATCTCAATCATGAAATTAACATAGGCACATGACAGCCACACCAAAAATATGTCTCTGTAGAATATGTTATGCCAGTTGATCTTGGTGTTCTCCAGCCTTCTCCTCTCCCACCCAAGATCATGGCTATGAGTGTCCAATCCAGATGACTCATCTCTCAAGGTATTTGGCTGGAAATGCAGTCTTTGTGATTGTAACCATGTTACAATGAGATAATGCTAAATTCAACTTAAAACCAAATCCACTCTCACAGCCATCAGGCTGGCGCTGTTTCACAGCAACACAATAGAACAGAAAAAAGACTACCCTGGGGATGTGGTGAGACCAAGATGGCGGAGCCCCTTCAGCCCGGTGGTTAGATTGGAGCTGCTGGAGGGGTGGAGAGAGGGTGGGATGGAGGGAATGCAAGGGTGAATCTCCTCTGACCAAGGATGAGGAATATGAAGAGCCTTGCAGAGGACATTGCAAAGTGAATCATTGAAAATTCAATGATTTAACAACTAGCCATTTGATTTCTCTTTTTACCCATTTTATATATGGTCCAGGTTTTTAAATATTTTCTACTTCCTTTTCTGGTTGCCTCTGCTTTATTTTATTGTTGTTGTTAGGTTTTTTGGTATGTTTTTGCGTTCATCTCTTATTGTTTTTACATGTTTTTCTGTGTACAAAATCTAGTATAGTCCATTGTTAGAGACATTAACTGAACTAATAGTTTTTTGGTGGTATGGCAGAGGAAGTTGGGGGGAATAGGGAGTTAATAACAACAAGAACAAGAAAGAAGAAAATGTCCTAAAATTGTCTGTGGTAATGATCACAACACTCCTAACTGTTGAATTGCATGCTATATGGATTATGTGCCAACAAAATCTTTGTTAAAAAAAAGACTGCCCCGTGAGTCTCTAAGAGTGTAACTGTTTACAGGCATAGAAAGGCCCACTTTTCACCCGAAGAGCAGATGGTGGTTTCAAACTGGCTAGATCTACTGAGTGATGTTCTAATCAAAAGAGAAGAGCCGACCCAGATACAAACCAGAATGAAGATGATCATATGAAGAAAGCAGAGATTAGAGATTCCTGCTACAAGCCAAGGGATAGCCAGAAGCTGAGATAGGCAGGGAAGACTCTTGCGTTAAAGGTTTCAGTGGGAATACAGAGTCCCATTGCCACATTGATTTGGGTCTCAAAGTTTCGAGAGCTGTAAAGAGTAAATTTCTGTTGTTCTAAGCCACACCACTTGCAGCAATTTGTTATGGAAGCCCTAGAAAATTACTAGTGCATATCCTCTCTTCTTATCTTCAAGTTTAAACCTCAGTCTATTCCATCTCATTGTTCGGTCTTCATGAGTTGGTGCCCCGCAAAGAGCTCCAGGTCCCTGAGGTTCAATTTTTATCCTATACGTTGCTTCGACATCCATTCATATTTCCACGAATGATTCTTTTCTATAAGCCAGAGACCTTGAAGGCACATCAGACTCCTTCTTCTAGATATTTAGCGTTAGTTTGTGAGGGCAAGAACCCTCTAAGGGGCACATCTACTTTGCTACACGAGGTCTCTCTGTGCTGTAGTGCAGTGGACAATAATGAACATCAGCACCTTCCTTCTGCAGTGGGACCCAGGTCATGTGGAGGTAAGAACAGTCTCCAGACCTGAGGAACAGGAGGGATCTGGCAGCAGAGGTCAATAAGGGCCCACCCCAGAGCACAAGTCTTTGCAGCTGTGCCGCCTTCTGATGAACATGGCGGTAACTGCAGGGAGCAGTGAAGACAACAGAACACATGACCTGAGCCACAACAGGGTGTCTTCCCAGTGACACAGGATGTACACAGGTGGTGAAGGGCAAGCACTCTTCTTTGGAAATCTTTTGCTATTTGCTATCTGTAAATTATAACAATGGTGTGCACTTTACTAGCACTTTACTCCCACTGACTTAAATCACACACAACTGTCACACTCACAGAGGGAGTAGGTTTATAGATTTCATTTCCAGTGGCCTTAGGGTTGCCTGAGGGTTTGAGGCCTACCTTACTGGAATGTGCAATACGGATAGACAGATAGGTACCCACACTTGTGTTATAATTACTAGGTGACCTCAGTTCTATTTGTCTTCCTCTCTTTCAAAAAACATGAGCATTCAGTAGTCAACTACATTTTCTTAGTCGTGGGACTTTCAATAACCAGCACAAAGTGTCCGAGGTTTAAAAGAAGTGCTCAAAGCAAAAACCTGAAAGATAATTTCTCCTCATCCATCAGGGAACCTGAACCTGCTTCTTTCCTGTCATGGGCATCCAAAGAACTTCCTTTTCCTGCTCTCATCAACCTTCTCTTTAACCCTGCTGGTTTTCATTTAATTTGTAATTCAATCATAATGAATTTTAAAATCCATTCTAGCTTGCAAAGCTCTCTGGAGACTTGCTTCATCAGTCTGACATCACGTTCATTTACATTTTTTATGTCCTTGTATGTGGTTTAAGAATTGTTCCAATAAAACACTTTTAAGATTACATTACACATACAGTGTGCTATTTATTCCTGGCTACATGTTCAAATTAACAAGCAAAAAAATTGCTCAGGCCCTGATCAACTATTACAAACTGTAATGTTATATCTGTTATAATTGAAAAAATGTTGGACCCAAACTATTCTTTTGTAACCATCTAAGCTAATATTATAAATGGAAAATATTTGTCCAAAACCCACTCAGTTCAAGTCCCGGGAGATGTGAGAGGCCATCCCAGTTTGATCACTCTCCCAAGATGGTATGTTTTCCTGTAGCCTCCAAGATAAATACTCTAGCTTCTATCTGACTTATCCCAGGAAGAGAAAGCACATTGCTTCAATATTGAATATAGACCATTGCCCTCAAAACCAACACAGGATAAAGAAAACCTTTTCTTGTCCCAGGATGGCCCCAAATAGTTGAAAACAGGCAATTTATTTCTTAATAGGTGATAAATCAACAAAGCATATTGATAGAGCTAATGGATTTTAAGACCTTGGGTGATACCTGAATATAATTGATAACTATTATTTTACAGATACTGACTCTAAAAGTAAGAGAGATTGAGTAACGTGCCCAACTGCACACATTCATCCATCCAGCCTGCATGCTGAGCAAGGCTAGTTTATTCAAACCAAAGAACTTGGAGAGCCACAGCCAGATCATGCCTCTTCCTCCATCCCTACAGATACAGAAACCTGTATTTGTTCCTTTATATTCTAATTTAGGACTCTCAGATGCCTATGAATCTGTTCAAAATTATGTGGGATATCCTCATTTATTTCTAGTATATAATTTCTAGTTTTAGTGCTATGAAAGAAGAGTTTATAAAAGTAACAATAAGAATATAAGTAAATAAAGAGATAGATAAAGTAAAAGTCACTTCCCAGGGTAAAATAAACGCCTCCAAATTCTTTTCCCCTCAGATCTAAATATGGACCCCGACGACTATTCATTAAAGGAAGAAGAGGAAAAGTAAAGTGGACTTGGAGTCTTTAATGACATGTAAGTCCATTTCAAGTTTAAATAAATAATGTAACATTGAGTCTAATTAGAAAATTTTTTACTTTTAACTCTAAAGCACCATCATGTTGGGAGAGACAAAAGAAATGAATTATTAAGAGCACAAATTCCAAGTTGGGCCAAGGGAGATAGCAGATGGTGCAAGAACTGAAAATAATAATAATTTACAATTTCTCAGGGGTTCATGAGGGTGTGAAGGTGGGGGCAGAAGAGAAAAAGGAGGCGCTGATACTAAGGGCTTAAGCAGAAAGAAAATGTTTTGAAAATGATGATGGCACCATATGTACAAATATGTTTGATACAATTGATGTATGGTTTGTTATAAGAGATTTAAGATCTCTCAATAAAATATTTAAAGAGAGAACATGTTTTAGAGTCTTAAGCTTTGCTTTTTTATTTTAACAAACAAGATTGCTTTTATTTTGTTTTAAATATTTTATATTTAAATTACTTTGGACTCAGCATAACTGTAGGATTCACCCACTCATCAAACTGCTCTGCAGTGAATAGCCAAGTTCAATGGCAGTTTCCTTTAAGGTCCATCAATTTTTGTGTGCTGTCTTGGCAGTCTTTTCATAACCTATATAAGGATTAAGTGCTGTTACCAACAGTAGAGACTCATTCATTAGCTTGTTGATTCTTTCTGTGTTGGCCTGGGTTCCTACCACACAGTTTTCTGTGTAAGAAACTGAAGCATCACCCAGGAGTCCTAAGTTTTGCTTTTTATATTTCTGTTTTTAATTTACCTGAAATCTGTGTGTGTACATGATAAATATGAGAATCTGACTTCTTTTCAGGTGGAAAATAAAATATCTTCCTTTTTGAAATTCTCACTTATATTTGCTTACTTGAAAGTCCTATGTCTTGTTTACACATATTCATCTGGGATATCTGTTTCTACCTTCTTGGTCAGAAACTTCTCAAGACTTTCTTTCGCTTGTGAGCCACTTGTGGTTTTATACCAGGCAGCATTTCCAAAGCTGAACTCACATGCTCTTGACACCTGTTCTTGACATCTCTTCTTGGTTTCCTGGTGTTCATGTAGGTTACCCCACTCCAAGTTCCTCTAGAACATACACAATCTTCAATTCAAATCATAAGGCATCCGTATTACATGAGTGGCTGTTAAGGGATTAGATCCCAGTCTTATCATTATATGCATTTTCTTTCTTCTGGACAATGAATAGCAATAATAAATAGCTGATCTTGAAAAGTTGGTCAAAACCCCAAATTAAATAGCCCCAGTCATTTGATACTTAAGCAAGAGGGGATGTCTAATTTCTAGCAGGGGGCTTGTTTCTGTGTTATTGTTTTTGGATGCCATTAAGGAGGTTAAGACTCGTAGAAACTCTGTGCAACAGAAGGAAACACTGTCCAGCCCTTAGTGAGCTTCATAATTGTTGCTATGCTGAGTCTATTGTGGTCACCACTGTGTCAATCTATCTGGTGGTGGGGGGTGTGTTTTCTGCTTTTTGGCTCATCCTCTATTTTACTAAGCAGACTTTCCCCCTGGAACTGGTCCCTCCTAAATGGTGTGCCCTGGTGATATAGTGGGTTACATGCTGGGCTGCTAGGTGAAACCACCGGACAGTCCATAGGAGACAGAAGAGATTTTCTGCTCTTGTGTAGATCAACAGCTTCAGAAATCCAAACCAATGAAACACACAACTGTCCTCTAGCTCTTTGGTGCTTCCTTTACTCACTGTCATGATCTCAAGTCTACCTTACAATTTGGATTAGGCCAGAACATGTACACTGTTACAGATAAGAACCCGCAGCACAGGGAATCCAGGATAGATAAGCTTCTCAGGGCCAACAATGGGAGTAGAGATAACAGGAGGATTAGGGGAGGGTGGGGAGGGACAGGGGGAACTGATCACAAGGATCAATTAGAACCCACTCCCAGGGGGATGGACAAAAGAAAAGTGGATGAAAGGTGACAGAGGATGGTGTAAGATATGGAAATCATAATCTAGAATTTAACAAGGTTTGTGAGGAAGGGCAGGTGGGTGAGGGACTAGGAAAGATTGGGGAGCTGAGTTCAGGGCCTCAAGTGGGAAGAGAATGCTTTGAAAATGCTGATGGTGGCATATGTGCAAATGGGCTCAACACACCGAATGAATGTATGCATTGTGATAAGAACTGACAATGAACGTATTAATTAAAAAGAAATCCCAAATTGCACCCTGTCCTATAGCAACACTACCAGTCAGAGTCTACCTACCCTGATAACTCATCAAAGGTATGTGAGATGAAGGTTTGCCATCCTTGCTTCTAAAGAGAATCCTTTTGGCTGTACATCTACAGATTTATTTGATGGGAGATGGCACCACACTGAGGCTGTGCTGGGAGCATTCACTAGCCTCTGGCAAGAAATTTGGAAGACTGCTACCTAGTCCAACAAATGGAAGAGATCCATATTTGTCTGTGTTTATTCCAAAGAAGAGCACACAACCGAAGGAGGAAATTATTGAGCAAAGCCATGAATATTACATGTGAGTAAATTTTTACTGAAGACAATGTTTAAAAAAGTTGCAGTGGGGTGTAGACAAGGAGCTGCCATAAATTCAAGACAGTTTCAACAGAATACATGCCATGAAAGATATCATTGCTGCCATAAGCTGGATCTTGGCTGAAAGCAAAGATTATTAGTGTAGGAGCAAGGAATCATTTTATGTGGCTCTTCTAGCAAAAGCCTCTAGCTCCCAATGAATGATCTTTCCTGCAAGGACCTGGTAAGAAAGTGGGGGAAGATAAGGATAGGATTCACCTGTGAGTAAGTTTGACTAGGAATTCCTGGGAGCACCATCCTGCTGTGTGTAAAATGAGTCCATTGAGAAGCAGGAAGGGGTGATATCATTACCAAGAAGAGCCAAGAATGGAGTGCATCCTCTAAATCCTGGATCGCTGGGCAATGAACCTCCTGGATCCAGAAGACTGCTCTAATATCAGAGGAGAAGCAACAGAACTAGGAATCAAAGCATGGAACACAAGTGTTGGACTTTCCAAACCCCAGAATAAGTAAAGTTGAATTCTTTTGTGCAGGAGGCAGGCCTGCAGCATAAGCTGCCTCTGAGCACATAACTGGAGAAACTGGACTTGCTGACCCATGGCAGTGAAGCTGAGTACCTTCTGGCTGGGGTTACTGGAGTGGGGTGCCACTTGGGACTCAATTCAAGCAGTTGGGTTTGCTTATCCATGGAGTTTGAACTGAGTGCCTTTGCGTGAGATTTACAGCAGAGCATTATGCCCTTTGGGGCATTTATTAGGTCTAAAAGACAACCTTTTAAACATGCTGTGCTAGACTGGGCTGACTAGAAAACAAATCGGGGGACGCTCATGTATGTATAAAAAGAGCTTTATAGCAAACAGTAATTATACAGTGAGAAGACATTCCATGCCAGTCCAGATCAAGTCCATGTCTGATATTAGCCCGTACGTCCAATAGTAGTCCATAAGTCCCTCTTCAGACTCAGGCAATGATGCAAAAATGCAGGAAGATCACAAGCTGATGGGTCCAAAGTCTTGTGGCTCCCAAGGCAGTGGAAGCACCTCAGTCCTGGTGGGGATCAAGATGTGGCTCCTTCCACCCTCTGAGTGTGGCTCTTCACAAGGAAGGAAAAGCAGAGAGAGAGAGAGAGAGAGAGAGAGAGAGAGACAAAGATATGTATCTCTATCCTCATATAGCCCTTCAGCATTAGAGCCTGTAACTTTCTTAATAAACCCTTTAATCTTAAGTTGTGCCTGCTGGTTCTGCGTGATCCTTGTGCAGGATACTGGATCTTAGAGGGGTAATCCGAAAGATATTTACTCGTGTGTGTGTGTGTGTGTGTGTGTGTTTTGACTGTGTCAAGCCATCTGACAGTGTACACAATAGCATACTATTGATAACATTTTTCAGGAGGGGAATTCCAGAAGTTCAGTGACTTTACGGGAAACGTGTAAATAGACCAAGAGGTAACTCTTCAAGCAGAACAAGGCATTACTGTGAGGTTAAAAATCAGAAAGGGGGGGGTGGTTAAAGTTGCATCCTTTCAGCATATTTATGCAATCTGGATGCGCAACACATCGTTGGAGAGCTAGACTATCTGTTGAAGAAAGCAGTTCAATGGCAGTGCATTCATATGTGTGTGAAAGTTCAACTGTAGCAAGAAGATGGGAGCATAATTGCTGCATTTGAATTGCCGTCTTGGTGAAAATATTCAAAGTACAGACATCCCCAAGAGCAAACAAATCTATCTTAGAAGAATTATAGTCAGAATCTTCCTATAAGCAAAGATAATGAAACTGTTTTGCCTATGTTGAACCCATGGTCGAGAAAATTCAGTCACTGATCAAACACATTGTGCTTGGTAAAATAGGGGGGTCACTGGAGAAGAGGAAGTCCACGCATGTGATAGATTGACACAGAATCCAACAGTGGGTGGTACAAGAATAACAATTGTGAGGCTAGCTCGGGACCAGGCAGAACTGGGCAGTATCTCTTACTGCAGCACAGAAGGTCCTTGGAGTCGGAGCCCACTCATTAGCACCTAATAACATCACTGGTCAACTGAAGCAAAGGTACAAGGAGGGCAACAGTCATGGTCCTTCTGAGCCCTGCCAATGTTCTGGCTGCTGTGCAGCCGGCTCTGGGAACAGTGTCTCTCATCTGCTGGTCATTCAGGGTTGGGATTTTTCAGCAGGGATGGTTTACTGATTTCTTCACTATCCTTATTGAAGCCAACTGATTTCTTTGTATGGCTCAATTTTATGTATTTTTAGGACTGGTGTTTTAGACTCAAAACGCACTATATCAGCCAATCTTAATATCTGCAATTCCCCCCTGGAAGAATTTACTTCAAAGGACAGTACTGAAGCTACAGCTCAGGGAGAGAGATATGTTTGATTAGAGCATACAGGCGCAAATGAATGAGGAGGAAGAGAGTGTGGAGCACATCCTGGCCCACTAAGCCTTGGGGACGAAATCCCTGCACAGAGCAGCCAATGAACAGATGGCAAACATATGTCTATACCCATTATGAGACATGGAATTCCTCACTGACACATAGCCCAACAGGGGGCAACTGGAGACTCAGTGGGGGGAATTGTGCCTGACAGGACTCTACCACACCACAGCAAAACACTAATGGTGTGCAACAGAACAGCAAGGGGAGCAGAGCAAAGAACTTCCCCAGGAATACCAAAAATAGACAGTGGGAACCCCAGACACTACATCTTTTCATAGCTGGGCACCATCAGCTTTCCTCACCACATTTGCTTATGCACACATTTGTCTTCAGTGATCGTGTCAGGAAGGTAAGCATCATGGAATGCCAATTTAATAGAATGAAATGTTCTTGCACTGAGGAAATATTTTAGTGGAGGTCCAAAGCCCACCTGCTGTCCTAATACTAAGACTATAAGACAATAAGTGGACATAGATCTATTTGCCCATCATCATTTATAAATATATTTACCTATGTACATGCCTGTATTTAGACCTCTGTGTGTGCTTTACCCTCCCAGTTCTTTCCTCTATTTCCTTTTACTTTCCTCTTGTCCCACTATCATGCTCAGCCTCCATTTGCATTTCAGTATTTTCTCTCTGTTACATTACCCTCGATAAATCCCTGTAGGACCTCTCACATACACCTTGTCTCTGATTTTGAATTACTTATTCCCTTATCCCTGGGCCAGTCAACCTGCTTTCGCCCTCCTCCCCATCTCCCATGCTCCCCACCCCCGAACCAGGAGTTCCATCATTTTCACCTCCAGACTGTTCATGCAGCTTATCTTATCTAGATAGACCTGCAGAGATAACAATATGTATGAAAAAAGGCATCCTAAGATGAAGCAACCAAAGAAAATAAAACAATGATAACAACAAAAAAACCCCAAGGTCATATATATATGTAAAAAAATAAAAATATTAGCAATATAAAAACCTGCAAGTTCAGGGTCTGTTTGTTGACCTCCAGGAGTATCTTCTGTTGAGTGGGATGGGGAGCCACACCCTGGTGCCAAAGTATATTCTTGGTACTCCATCGGGAAACTCAATGCCAAGTGTTTGCCATGGTGTGGTTGGGTCAGACAAGATATAAACCTGACCCTGTTTCTCCATTGTTGACCCTGAAGAGCCTTGGGTCAGTGAGGGAAGCTGTATTTCATAGTGTGGCTGGCCACATGATCCTCTCTGTACCTCAGCTGTTCTGAGTGGGAATATCGTTCTGAAGGCTCAGTGGGCCAGAATACACTCCATTCTCTCTCCCCCACCCCCTTCATTTGTTCTCGTTGTGCTCTGGTTAAGCATATCTCACTCCCCAAGCTGCAGCTTCAGTGCTGATCTCCAAAGCAAACTCCCTTGCGGGGAGAGGCGGCTGCCCCCATAGTTGGGATTGAAGTTGGGCATCTGGGGTCTTAAAAGTTGAATGTAAACAAGCAGCCATCTAGCTCAGAAGCAACAAAGCCCACATGGAAGAAGCACACCAGCTTGTGGGACCACTAGGTGTTAAAGGGATCAGTTATCAGGCTTCAAGAACTAAAAATCATAACATTGCCTGCTCACCTTCCTGATAGGATCACTGACGACAATTGTGTGCATAAGAAAATGTGGTGAAGAAAGTTGATGGTGTCTGGCTATCAAAAAAATAGCATCTGGGGTCTTAAAGGGTTGAAAGTAAACAAGCAGCAATCTAGCTCAGAAGCCACAAAGCCCACGTGGAAGAAGCACACCAGCCTGTGTTTCCATGAGATGTTGAAGGGATCCAGTAACAGGCATCAAAGAACTAAAAATTATATCATTATAAATGAGGGGGAGTACAGATTGGGGACCCATGAGTAGGTGAACTGACATCCCCTTACAGAGGGGCTTTACAAAGGAGGTGAGCCAGTCAAGATACAATGTAGTAACAATGAAATATGAAACTTTTCTCTAGTTCTCAAATGCTTCCTCCCATCTACTATCATGATACCAATTCTACCTGACAAATCCAGCTAGATCAGGGGATGTACACTGGAGTCAGAAACATGGGGAATTTAGGATAGATGATTCCTTCAGGGCCAGTGGTGGGAGTGGCGATACTGGGAGGATGAAGGGATGGTGGAATAGAAAGGGGGAACCAATATCAGGGATCTACATATAACCTCCTCTCTGGAGTATGGACATCAGGGAAGTGAGTGAAGGGATACATTAGACAGTGTATGATATGAAAAAGTAATAACAATTTGTAAGTTATTAAGGGTTCATGGGGGTGAGGGAGTGGGGAGGGAGGGAAAATATGGAGAGCTGGTACTGGGAACCTCCGTACTTGGAGGGAAAGTGGAGGGAAGATGTTTCGAGAGTGATAACATCAACAAGTGTGCAAATGTGGTCTGCATACAATTGATGTATGTATTGATCATGATGGGAGTTGTATGATCCCCCAATAAAATGATTCATATAAAAAGGGGGGAGCTTATACCAAAAGATCAAGTAGAAAATATTTGGAAATGAAGATGGCAACAGGTGTACAAGTGTGCTTGATATAAATTATGTATCAAATATTATAGGAGTTGTAAGAGCCCCCAATAAAATCATTTAAAAAATAAACTGTGGCACCAAGGTATGGCACTCCATAAGATTCAAACAGAAAACACTCCTAAAGGACACCAAACAGATCTTGAACTATTTGCATACTTTTCTTGTTTGCCATTAGGTTGTTGTTGTCTTATTTTTATTTTTTTGCTTTGTTTTGCTCTGTCTTACTTTTATGCACATTATCTCTGCAGGTCTATCTAGATAAGATAGGTGGGACAAACAATCTGGAGGAGGTAACAGTTGGGACCAATGGTTCCAGAGGACATGAGAAAGGGTGAAGCCGGGAAAAGAAACTGGGTGTTAACAAGCCAAGGTACAAAGAAACAAAAAGTGATCCAAAATCTATGGTGAGGAGGGTGTAGGAGGCCTGGTAGGGCTTGATCAAGGCCAATGTAACCAAGAGGAATTACTGAAATTCAAATAAAGGCTGATCAATAGTGGGACAAGAGGGAAGTAAAAGGAAATAGAGGAAACAGCTAGGAGGCAAAGGACATTTATAGAGGTCTAACTACAGGCATGTATATGTCATATTTATAAGTGACGATGGGGAAATAGCTTTCTGTGCATGTATTTATAGGTTTAGGATTTAGGTAGCAGTTGGACATTGAGACTCTACTTAAGTACCCCATCAATGCAAGAACACTTTGTTCTGTTAAACTGGCATTCCATGATGCTCACCTTTCTGACACAATAGCTGAAGACAAAGCCAGTACATAAGTATATGCGGTGAAGAAAGCTGATGGTGTCTGACTAGCAAAAGTAAAGTGTCTGGGGTCTCAAAGGCTTGAAGATAAGCAAGAGCCCATCTAGCTGAGAAGCAAGAAAGCCCACATGTCAGATGCACACCTGCCTGGATGATCATGGGTTGTTGGTGGGATAAGGTATCAGGTATCAAAGAACAAAAAGTCCTATCATTGTGAATTTGGGGAGTGAGGAATGGAGACTCAAAGTCCATCTGTAGGCAACTGGACATCCCCTTATAGAAGGGTTGCTGGGAGGAGATGAGCCAGGTTGTATGAAGAAACATTCAACCATACTCTAGTTTTTTAATACTTTCTGCCCCCCCCCCCATAATCCCAATTCTACCTTACAAATCCAGATAGACCAAAGGATGTATACTGGTACAGATCAGAGCTGGAAACATAGGGAATCCAGGACAGTTAAACTGCTCAGGATCAATAAGAGTAGAGATACCAGAAGGGGAAGGAAAAGATGTGGTAGAAAGGAGGAAATTATCACAAGAATTTCCATATAACTCCCTCTCTGGGGGAAGGACAACAGAAAAGTGGGTGAAGGAAGACACTGGTCAGTGTAAGAAGTGAGAAAATAATAATAATTTATAAATTATCAAGGGTTCATGAGGGAGTGAGGGGAATAATGAGAAGCTGATGCTAAGGGTTCAAGTAGAAAGAAAATGTTTTGAAAATGATGATGGCAACAAATGTACAAATGTGCTTGATACAGTGGATGTATGTATGGAGCTGTATGAGCCTCCATTAAAATGATTTTTAAAAATATCTGCAAATTTTGATTCTTTTGTTTACTGGAGAGTGAATGGTGAAAAGAAAAGATGATTGGTGATATTGTCTTGAGGATGAAATGAGAAGACTATGAAGTGCCCAGTTCTATAAAAGGCAGATGGTAAATGTCAACTAAATAGTCAAATTATTAACAGTATTGGACTTATAAACTCATACAGATTTTACTCTCATCATGAAACTATACACTTCTTGAAGAAAGAAAGATTGTACTTCATTTATTCCCGTATTCTCAGAAGTTTAGCTTAGAACCAGAGCCACAGAGAATGCTCAATAACTGATGACTACATGAGTTATGAATTCAATGATCACTCTCATTAGACATGATTTTTCAGTTTTTAGAAAGAGAAGAAAGAAATTTTAAGGAACACAGATGCACAGTATAAAGGGTGTTCTGCCTGTGGGGCAAATGACCTCCAAGGCTGGTCATAGTGTTTGTGAAAACCCTGTGACCTTAAATCTGAAGACATTTTCTGAGTTATTTTGTAAACACTGGTGCAGCACGCTCTCAGAAAACAAAATAGCACACTGTACTGAACACAGTATGGTAAAATAAATCTCAGAGATATGATGACATTTAAGAGAAAACAGTAAAACCACAAAAAGCTAGTTGCTGTCAAATTGATTGCAACTCAGGGTGATCCCAGTTACAACCCTCTACACCTGCATTGCCAGGTCTTTGTTCTGAGGGGCTTCTGGATGCATTGGAACCATCAACCTTTAGATTTGGGTTAGTCGCTGAACTTTTAACCATTTGTACCAGGGAAGAACTCGACGGCGAAAACAAAAACAACACCATGAAATATTAGCACTTGCCCTTTCGTGCCACCTAAAGCTTCATAGAAAAACATAAAGTCATTAAACAAAGTTCCCAAACTGATAGAGGTGAATGCATGTCCTTGGAGCAACAATTGATAAGTGTGCCACCTGTGGCGGTCATGTACTTGATGTCAATTTCATGATTGAAGGTGTAGGGGTGGAGTTTAGCCTGTCAATCTGGAGAGAGCCAATGAGGCCACTGTGTGGGCATGGCTTTCTCCTGAGAATTCTGGGAAGTCTCGTGGTATTCCCAGTTGAATAAGAAGGAATTTATTGACTTCCCTGAGAGATAATGTGACCAGACGTCCTGCTTTTGGCGGGACAGTTCCAATTGCAAACAATTTTTCCCGCGCCCCTTGGTGTTTTAAAAAAATCCCGATTTAGCCACATGGACTTGCCCAGATGGGCCCAGACCTCTGGGGCCGGAGAAGCCAGAGAGACCCCTGCCAGCGCTAAGATGCTTCTACCCCAGCGGATACACAAGATTCTGCACCCACTGGCCTGTAATTGTCCTGGTATCATTGCACATGCTTTGTAAATTGGAAGGAGACTTTATAGACTGGTATCGGACCTGTGGGCTAATATTGGATTTATGACCTTGGACTGGACTGGGTTGGAACGTTTTCTTAATGTTCCATTCCTCTTGTATGTAAACCTTTCCCTTATATTCATATGCATGTTTATGAATTTGTTTCTCTAGTCTACCTGGGCTAACACACTACCTAAGAATCAACAAATTGTCTAATCTCATAAGAATGAGGAAAATAAATTCTCTATTCTCCCCCACTATCTCCCTTACAAAGCTGGCTAGACCAGAGATAGACACTGGTTTAGACAGGAACTAGAAACACAGGGAATCCAGGATAGATGATCCCTTTAGGAGTAGTGGTGAGAGTGGTGATACGGGGCAGGTGGAGGGAAGGTGGAGTAGAAAGGGGAAACCGATGATAAGGATCTGCATATAACCTCCCTGGGGTACAGACAACAGGGAAGTGGGTGAAGGTAGACAGACATCAGACAGTGTAACATATGACTAATAATAATTTATAAGTTATCAAGGGTTCATGAGGGAGGGGTATTGGGGAGGGAAGGGGAAAATGAGGAGCTGATAACAAACACTTATGTAAAAAGCAAATGTTGTGAGCACGATGAGGACAGCAAATGTACAAGTAAGCTTAACGTACAATGGATGGATGGATGGCTTATGATGAGCATTGGATGAGCCCCCCAATAAACTGTTTAAAGAATGAACCAAAAGAATACAACAAACTGTAAGGGTTTCACTCCCTCCCTAAAAAAAATGATTATGTGTTAATATTTTTTAGAACATGCATAATAGCCCAGTCAGTAAAAAAATCAAGAAAGGTATAGATAGGATTTCACAAAAGAGAAGTTTTCAATAATAAAAGAAAAGCTGGATTATTTTATTAATAATAAAACCTTTCTACATACGACCAAGAAAGAATTATGTTTTTTTTAATGAGAAAATGTTCAAAAAATAACCTGAAGTGTGTAGAAAGAGGGAAGGGAAGTAGGTGCCTTCTGAGGACTCTGGGAAATGATCCATTCCTTGCCTGGCCAGCTTCTAAACAGCACATGGCCCCCGAGCTTCATTCTAAACATCCAGTGCCTCATCTCCTACTAGCGATTTCTTTCCTTCCTCTCAGAGGGACATTGTGATCAATTTACACCCACCCATTTCCCTGACTGAAGACCTTTACCTTAACCACATCTGTAAGGTGCCTTTTGCCATATAAACATATAAACCTATAACGTGGTCATAGGTTCCCATGATTAGAAGGTAGGCATTTTTATTGTTTCTGTTGGTAGGAGTCACATGGTATATTTCTGGCTCACAGTGATGCCCTTCCTGTGATGGAGCGGAACCGTCTCATGGGGTTTTCTAGGCTATAGTTTATGGTAGCAGCTCACTAATTCTCCCCCTGCAGTCCTTGGTGGGTTGGAATTGTCAAGGTTTCCATAAATGGCTGAGTGCTTACCCAGGGCTCAGTAGACTGCTTTGGGGACCATAATTCATTGTAACATTCTTTTATGAAATTCCCCATGTTCCCCCACTTTGTTGCCTGGGTCAGCACATCAATAGCAGAAAGATTAGAAAAACTGTACTAGAGAGTCGGTTGTCAGAGTTGACCCCACATTTGGAGAGTTTGAGGATGGCAGTGCTACTCTGTTTATTTTCTGCAACTTAAACAGAAGTCGGTTTTTCTGATCATGGGTTCTGGACTGTACAAATCATCTATTCAAATCTGCCATGGGATTAACTTTAACTCACTGCTGTCTTATGTTTGCCTCTTCCCTTCTGATCCCGCAGCTTTGTGCCGTGCTCTGTGGGACATTACTTTATTCCATCAACTATGCTCTTCTTTTCTCACTGTTTACATTTGAAGGTTGTAGCAAGGGCAGATCCTTCATCAAGGAATCATGGGTTTACCTTGCAGTCTGGCTGAACGTCTCTCTGATTCCAGCATGCTCTCCTCTTCATTCTTCCTTACCAGTTTCATGCCTCCACTTCACTTGCAGACACAAAAATACTCGACCAGAACACAGAAATCACAACAGCCTGCCTAGAACTTTTCGAGTGAATCAGCACAAGGGTGTTCCACGTTGGTCGCAGACATTTTTATGAGGCAATGAAATTAAGTGGAAAAAGCTCCGTCAAATTGCCGCTGCCTTCGGGCCTCTTCTTTCCCAGCTTCAGACTGAGAGGGGTTCTGCTTATCCTGTTCTTACTATGTAATTTGAAATTTTGAAATATACAGGCAAATTCATCCCTATAACATTAGGCTATATTTACAGATTTATTTTACACGGTTGGAGGCTCAAGATCTCAATTTTAGAGAGCCTTGGTGGTGTGGTGGTCATGTGCTCAGCTGCTGCTAACTGCAGGATCAGCAGTTTGAGACCAGCAGCTGTTTCGAGGGAAAAAGACAAGTCTGACTATTCTCCTAATGAGTCACAGCTATGGAAACCCACAGGCGCAGTACTGCTCTGTCCTTCAGGGTTGTCATGAGTTGATGTTGACTCAATGGGGGTGAGTTTGTGGTTGGCTCGGCACTATGGTGATCCCATATGTTGCAAAGTAGAACTTTTGCATAGGTTTTTTGTTTTTGCTTTGTTTTGTTTTTTTTTCCCTGGTAATCTTCATGAAACCAGATCACAAGACCTTTTCTTCCAGGCAGGTAGCACTGGGTGGGATCGAAGTGCTAGCTTTTCCTCAAACAGTTGATTGCAAAATGTGCCACCTTCCATTTTATGTCCATTCTTCACATTTCTGTGATCATGTTCTCTTGTGTACCCCTGAGATTCAATCCATTCCTCATTTACTGACAATTTGAAAAATATTCTGTAAGTACTTGGCGAGTGTGCTTCAAAATATTACTCTAGAGATTCATATGCAGCATCGTTTTAAATCTAGACAAGTGCACAGCACAAATGTGGGGAATTGGTAAGCATAAATGTTGGTGAGTGCACTGAGAAAAGATATAGATAGCAAAGCTATTGGCAGTTTGAGACTCCAGCGAATCATGATACCAGAGTCAACCAATCATTTTACATGAACTCACCATCTTGGATACAGTAAGTGAAAGCGGAGCCAACAATATGTTGGAAAGAAGAAGGAAGAAGAAGAGGCAGTTTACGACCTAAAAACAACGTTGAGAATCTCATCAACTCTGTCTTGGGAGAAGTACAGCCAGATTTCTCCTCGGAGGCAAGGATCCTGAGAATTTGTCTCAAGAACTTTGGATATGTGATCAGGAGAGACCAGTTCCTGTCATGACTGGTAAACCAGAGGGGCAGTGAAAGAGAGGAAGGCCCTTCGCAGGATAGAAGGATGCCATGCCTGAAACAGTGGGCTGCAGCATGGGAACAGCTGTGAGAATTTGCAGGACTGGAAGGTGTGCTGTGCTGTTGTACATCGATTTGCTGTGAGTTGGAGCGGACTCCATCATACCTCACAACAACTAAATGCTGAATAAGTTTTATTGGTCTTATCATCATCCGAAGTGTCTTCATCTTCTCTCAGGCAACTGGAAAACATTAGAAACCAACATGGAGACCACCCAACTCTATCAAAAACAACCATTGGTGTCGTGCAGACTCTCAAGGATGGCATGATACAATGTATCTGTTTGTGGGAAGGTGGAATCCCTGATACTCCTGATCTACTGTGATTCCCTCCAGGAAGTGTGCTGTCAAGCTCAGGAATGCCTCTGGCTTTGTAGGAGGACTTCAAACTGGTTCATTCCAGTTCACCACCACCTTCCCCCTGTTAATCATTTGCATTTCCACTTTAGATATATTACATCAGAAGCTGTAATTTAACAAGAGCCCCAGGGGATCCTTCACTTGACCTTAGCCAATAGGCCGAGAAGAGACTCCCACATGATTCTTATGTATACAGAGACATCTATGAGACACACCTGAGGATCTAATTAAGATGTAAGAGTCTGACTATTTCTGAGGTGCTAATGCAAATTCTCAGCAAGAAGCTAAATCAGAAAGGCTATGTAGAGACTTCCCATGATGGAAAAGCATGACCCTACTCCAGCAGGACTTCAAGTGATGGGGTGAGCGGCATGGGCTTGACTAAAATGCCGCTGTAATGTTCTCGCAAAACCCACATAGAATTTCGATCATTTATCTGAGATTTAAAAATGGCCCAGGGAGGAGGCTAACATGTTCAGACTCACTCATACCAGAGGGGGAAACTTAGCTTCTACCTGGAATTTTTCTTGTAATTCTCATGAAGCATGTGACCGGGTAAAGTCTCTTACAGCTTTTGAGTGCTGAGAATATTAGTCAATATAACTGTCACACAGAACAAGAAGCTTGCATAAGAAAACTGTTGCAGCTATGACGCTGAACACTCCTTGCATGCTTACTTGTCCATCCGTCCTAGTAGACTAAGTTATGGAGGGCACCCATAAAGTTTCTCATTTCTATATCCTCAGCAAACAACACCACACCTGGCACGTAGTAATTACTCATAAATGATCTGTCAAATAGACGAATGAATGAACTACTTCATTTTAAGGTAGTTGATCTATAGCACAGTCCCTGGTATTGCTAAGGCCATTGTTGTGTAATTGTAAAACTCTCCATTTAAGCAAGGAGTGGGTTATTTTGAAACAAGGTTTTCATTCTTCTTGCTGCTTGGATCTGCATCTGACTGCATAGGCATTGGAAGTATAGACTTCAAAGTCTGTAGAATATTTCTCTAGTACTATCCAGGGAGACCCGGAAATAGCAATTCCTGGGGAGATAGCTGGTCCTCAATATTGTCCAGAACATTTGCTGAGAATGCCTGTAGGGTCCTCTTGCTCCACAACAGCACCTAGCTCATTCTGGCGTAAGAGAACAGCTTGAAGACTCTGGAGAAGAGCTGCACCAGGGAATAATACAATATTTTGAGGACAGGTGTGGATATGAGAAGAGGAGACTCTTAAGACTTGTTTGGAGGTTCTAGCAGGGGAGCTCAGCTACTTGCATGCCCTTGACTGAAGGACGGTCCTTCTGCTATCGGGGAACGTTGTCCTCTTCAACCCAGCGCACAGCTCTGAGAGGGACAACACATGGAGAGGTGAGAGAGGGAGGGGACACCCGCCTAGCCAGGCAGAGCAGCTGAACCCACCCTGGCCATCAGTGGGGTTACAGATGTCAGACCCAGATCGCCCTCACATCTGAGGACGAGTCTCTTGATGGAGAAAAACAAATGGAGCAAAGAAGAAATCGATGAGGTGAACTCATCTTATAGTGCAAACTATTGTATGGGTAGGCATTAGAATTATAGAGATTTCAGTTGGCTGGAAACTTTGGAAAGATCCTGTTCTGAGTTTTTCATTTTCCAAAGGGGGATGGTGGCCAACTTGTTCAGAGTGACACAGGGTAGGAGTGGCAGAGCCAGGATTGTAAACCGAGGTGCCCAGTTTCTACCCTGAGCTCTTTCCATTCTCTAAACTAGCTGCCTGCTGACCCCGGTGCAGAAAGAGAAACCACTCCTGGGGTTATTTGGAAGAGTGTGTTATCTGGCTGCCACACTCATGGGAGAGCCAGACCACTGGATGGAGGAAAAAGAGGATGGAAATGCAAAATGTGAAGATAGAACTGTAAACTTTATATGGAAAAAATGAACCAACTATGGTTTGAAATATTTTAAATAGGTTAAATTCAATTTCAGTTCTATTGGACACCTACTGGAGGACTATCTATGAAATTTTTGACAAAAATTTATGTAGCTATCACCCTTTTTATGGGATTAGTCTACATAAAAGATGGTGCCTATTCTCCAGGGACTTCTTTAAAGGTTGAAAATTTAAACTTAGTAAAGAAATAACCAAACCAAACTCACTGTTAATCTGACTCAATTTTGACTCTCAGTATCCTTATTGGAAAGAACAACACTACTCCTTTGGTTTTCTTAGGTGATAAATCTTTTTTATCACTTCATATTTTTCCTACAGAGTAGGTGGTGGTTTCAACTGCTGATTTCATGATTAGCAACCCAACACCCACACTACGTGGCCAGGGAAAAGAGTGAGGAATATAGACAAAAGTTTACCCTATGATTTCTGTGAGGTAGGGAGGGAGGAGAATATTTCAAAAAGGTGCATTAATCACTCTAACAAGCTGGATTACATGTAGACGAAAATGTGTCACTAGAAATGAAGGCTCAGAAATAATCAATTTTGTAAGAAGTTTTATTTTTTTATAGACATTTGTGGGTTTGTTTTTGTTTTCTAATAGAGGTCAGATGAGCACTATTTTAGAATGATCTGAAAAATAATCATGAGATGATGACTGAGTTGAATGTGTCAAAATGTTTTTGAAAGTTTTGTTACAGAGATCCACAGAGAAAATAGAAAGATATGAAAAGTCAAAGAGAGAAGTACTTACAAAGTTGTATTGGGTGTCTGGTGCTGACTAATGATGCAGTGAGTGAATTCCTCTCTAATAACCAAAGGACAAAATCAAGAGCTCCCCTTGAATCACCAAAGACACCCTCAGCTCCTCTCATGTCCCAGCAAGCAAGGCCCATGGCATGCGTCCAGCCTAACAAGGAAGTGCCCGGCAGTCCCTGCACCCCATAAAGACAAAGCCTCATAAAGATAAAGACTCAATACCAGTTAGCAGCTCACTTCATGGTACATGCTGCACCACAATGCATCAAGTGCCAACCACATACATGAGTGAAAGAGAAACAGGGACAAACGACTGAACAATACTCAGAGTTAAAGGAATACTCTGAAGAAAAGGCCTGGAATTATTAGCAGAAGAATTCAGAAACATGATCTTTAGGTACTTTCAGTGGATGGAGGAATAGTGGAAAGAATAGGAAATTTATGAACCCTACACCCAAGAAAACTACAGAGGATACATCATAAGATAACAGAATTAAACAACACAGTAGAAGAGGAGAGTAATAGACTCGAGTAAACGGAAGGCTGAATTACTGAACTGGAAAGCAATTCCTCAACTACAACTAATGACAGAGACAACAGAATAAACAAATCCAAAGAAAGTTCAGAAGTATGTATTATGGGCTATCAGAAGGAACGACACAGGTCTCACTGGAGTTGCAGAGCAGAAAAGACAAAAAATTCTACAGAGAAAATAGTACAAAATATCATAAAGAAAATTCCCCCGACTGCATAAAAGAAGAGAAAATAACTATTCAAGAAGCCGGGAGAACCCCATGTAACTTTACCACAAAAGCAATGAGACATATTTTAGTTAAATGCTCTGATATCAAGAAAAGAGGAATTAAAAAGTGGGAATAGGACATGAACAGACCTTCACCCACTCCTCCACTGTCCTTTCTCCAGAAAGGAGGTTATATGTAGATCCTTATAATTGGCTCCCCCTTTTTATTCCACCTTCCCTCCACCCTCCTGGTATCACCATAAAAAGAACACTTTGAACAGAAAAATCAATATAAATAGCAGACAACTCTGAGAACAACATATACACCTTGGCATCAAGAAATTAACATCCTGAAAATAGAACTCAAAAGAGCACAGAAATAGAGGAAGAAGAAAGAAACCAGTGAAACCATTCACACAAAAAGCACAGGGAAAAATGAATAATAGACTTAGAAAGTGGGAATAGGGCATGAACAGACTATTCACTTAAATAACATCCAAATGACCAACATATGAAAAAAATTTGCACTATAATTAGCTATCCCATTGATGTAAATCAACCACTGATAAGATATTGCTGTATACTAGCAATGACAACCCCATTCAAAAAGTAGAAAATGGTAAATACTAAAGTACTATGAAGACGGGGAAATGCTGGGACATGTCTCTCACCTGTATATTATTTTTGCAGAGCACCTGATCCTCATTGATCCTTATCATTTTAGGTAAGAAGAGGCTATTTGGTATATTTTCCATAGTCACATAAAACCCCACTTTCTACATCCAGGTTCTTTTCACTAAGATAGTCTGAAAGAAAATCCAGAACTTCGAATCCCAAGCACTCATCATTTCCCCCTACTCCACGCTGCTCTTTTACCAAAGCCATTTCCCTGACTTTAACAAGTGGAGTCATTGGAAACCTTAGCAGAGTTTTGCACAATGATGCCATTTTCATGGTTGAAAGAGCTCCTCCCAAGGATTCATATTGAATCCAATATAATATTATTCTATAGTTATATATCTGATTCACCATTCTGCCTTTTTTTTTTTTTCCAAATTTGCTCACTTTCACTTATGTTAGCTTTAACTCCTAGTTTACTTTCAGATCAACACGTAGCATAGCCACCGATCAGGACGATTCCTGAGACTGAAGGCATAGATGTATTCAAAGGTGTCCTGGGTGACCTCTATTTCATGGGCTGCTACATCAGCGTGGAGCATGGTTCCTTGGGACTCAGTGATGGCCTCATCTGCCAGAGACTGATTGGAATGTGCAGTCGCTCCTGGTGCAAGGGGAAACATGTTTCTCATTCAGCAAGAATGTGGTTCCATCCACAGAGCTTAAAGCACAGTTGTATTTGAAGTTCAGCCCTAGAACTCTGTGGCAGTAAAAAATGACCATGATTTATAGGGAAATGTCACTTGGCTGTCTCCTCTATAAAATCCTTTTACAACTCTCATTGAATATAAATCAGGATAGATACAGCCAACAAAATGATGGTTTTGGCATAATGTTTTTAAGATGAAAAGAAATTGGGCTAGAATTGTCTTGGCTTTTTATGAAGGATAGATATTACAGGAATTTATTGTTGGTCCAAAATCAATTCTCGCCTTTTAAAATAGGTATGAGTATGAGTCTTGGTGACGCTCCAAATTAATTAAGACAACCTTTATCAACTTTACGGACACATATTGAGTGTTTTAGTTAACTAGTGGTGTTATAACAGCAATAGCACAAGTGGGTAGCTTTGACACACAAAAAAATTATTTTCTCACAATGCAGGAGTCTAGAAGTCAGAGTTCAGGGCACCAGTTTTGGCAGAAAGACTTCTTTTTGTCAGCTCTGGAGGAAGGTCTTTGTGTGTTCAGGTTCTGTTTCCTGATTTGTTGTTGTTGTTGTTGTTGACATAACCATATGGCTTAGCATCCATCTTTCCTTATCTCTGCTTTTGTGGCTCGCTTGTTTAATCTCTTTTATATCTCAAAAGAAATTGATTTAAGACACGCCCGACACTAACCCAATCTTACAAACACAACAAAGACAGCACATTTCCAAACAGGATGATAAACACAGTATAGAGGCTAGGATTTACAACACATGTGTTTTTTGTTTTTGTTTTTGTTTGTAACCCAATTCAATTCAAAATGCTGAGGATGTCCTACTTTTATAGTCTGAAAATTAGCCGGAAATGTTTCTTTTAGCTTTTGCTTCATTAAACCATATTCTAAAACACACCGCTTAAGCTTTAAGCTACATTTCATTCTATTGGGTGCAAAAAGGGTTGGTCTCTAAAAGACTGGATTGAAATTGCTCAGTTTCATCATGAAGACTAATAGAAAGCCTCATATTACACTCTTTCATATATAAAATATTTATAAAAATGAGTCATCAAGCAATTAAAACCAAGTTTGAAGTGATTTTTTTCATCTTCTGTGCTTCTGCATCATAGATAAAGTTTTGAAGGGTTGACAGATCTAGTGATCTGGAAAGAATTTAGAAAGAACCTACAATTATGTGCTAAGGAAGATGGAAAGGAACAAATCTTCACGTGACATCTAAGGTAGAAAAATAGCATTGAGAATGCATCTGAAGGAATGGCACTGTAAACTTGAAAACTGACTTGATTGCCAGATATTGAAGACGAGGAAGAAAATTAATAGAAAGGCCCAATAGAAATGATACTTTAGGAACTTCTCAAGGTGCAAGAAATTATACTAGACAAAGGAAGCCTTCAGAAAATGTGGTGTCTATGGGAAAAAAGCACTCTCTTATCTGACATCTCCATGGTTTGGATTACATTATTTCACTCCCCCAAATGTCTGCTGAATATTTGTTGTGTGTTAAACTAAACATCATCTTAAGAGTCCTGGTGGCATATATAGGAGTTGCTAACCACAAGACCCAAGATTCAAACCCATCAGCTGCTTTGAGAAAGAAAGGTGAGACTATCTACTCTTAGAAAGATTTAAAATCTCAAAACCCAAGAGGGTGATTGTTCTCTGGCACATCAGGTTACCATAAGTTCAAATAGCCACAGTAGCAGGGAGATTTTGAGTTTGAGAAACATGGTTTTAAGACCCTACAATAGAGGAATAGAGTCTGGGTTTAATATAGAGAATAGTCTTCTGTTTTCCATAATTGACATAATTAATCCTAGATAGAATTGTTAAAAAATATTTCACATAGGATTCCACTGATCTTTTCTTTGATTCATGTTCCCTCTTGATGTTTGTTCAAATAAAAAGCGCTACAAACTCTGTGGTAGTTAGAAAGACCAGACACATTTTTCTAATTCCACCTTTTAAATTAATAATATGCCAATGGATTTCTAAATGTATGAATCATGATCTTTTCAATCATGGGATGGATTATTTTATGAACTATTGAGTTTTCCAGTTTGAAAGTTTTTTGTAGTAGAAGCTAGATGATTATTCAGAAGAGATGCTTCAGAAATTATTCTAGCATATATTGGCAGGGAGGCGGGACTTGCTCTGAGATTATTGTAAAAGAACTATTGCTGTAAGTTGTCTTTGAGTTAGTTACAAACTCATAGTCACCCTAAGTGTATTGGGGCAGAACTGTGCTTGTGTTAAAGGTTTTCGATGACTGCTCATTCAGAAGTTGATTGTAGCACTTCAGCATATCAGCAACAAAAAGACAAATAATCCAATTTTGAAATAGGCAAAGAGTATGATCAGAAATGCCACCAAACAAGACATTTATGGGGCTAACAAGTATGTGAAGAAATTTTCCTGATCTTTAGTCATTAGAGAGACACAAACCAAAGCAACAGTGAAATATCATCTCATTCTGGCAAGAATAGCAAAATTTGAAAAATAGAACATCAAGATTCTGATGAGGCTGTGAAGGGTTTGGGACTTTCCAGACACTTCTGGTGGGATTAGAAAATGGTTCAACCACTGTGGAAATCAGTATGATGCTTTCTTAAAATGTTAGAAATAGAGACACCATATGTGATGGTTAAGGATTTGGGTCAACTTGACAGGGGTAGGATTCTCAGGGGTTGGACAGTTTACACCTAGTAATCACTCTGACCTGGATCTAGAACAATACAATCAATGCCAATATGTTGTAAATCTCTATGAGATAAGATTACAATGGAATGCCATAACCTTATTCTGGTCACATCCCTGAAACACCTTCAGCAGTAAAATTTCATCAGGGGTGTGGTCTTCTTTCAATAAAATTATGATGTGGAATAGCTTTCTTTACTTTTGCTTGTTCTGGATCCTGCATCTGGATAATCAGCTCCTGATTCTTTGTACTTGAGTCAATGGTGTGCCATATTGCCTGCTGGCCCGGGTGGTCATCAGAGATCATCCTTCCTCTTCTCTGAGCTCCCCATTAAATTCTCACTTCTTCCCTGTTCCATTTTACCTTCTAAACTTCGTTTTGGGGGGAATGCTACCCTTTTTGTCTCCTATGAGTGATAGTTTTGATAACTATGTTCCTAGTGGATGTTGTAATAGTTCACTTTATGGGTCTGTTTAGTACTTGACTGAAAGATCATGCCTAGGGCTGGATTACAGGGCAGGTGAAAAATGTCTAAGGGCTATTGTCATTGGGTTCTCTCCAGCTAGCTCAGAAGTCAGCTTCATGATGTAAGTTTTTGTTCTACATTTTTTCTCACTCTTTCAAGAACCTATTTAGATCCCTGTCAGAGTAGTTGGTACTGGATAGCTGACTTTGAATTTATTTGACTCGGTGACCATAAGCCTGACTTGTTGACCTTGGATTAATCTGCCTATGTTATCCCCAGCTGTGGTCACCATGCAAATTCTGCCATCATCAGCCCCACTATCTCTACATAAGTCCCCAGTTTAACAGTTGAACACCCATAATTTGGAACTTGCTTGGACTTTGATTCACCCGTTTATACAACGGTGTGGGCCATTTAAAAAATATAAATATATCCCTAGCTATATCATGTGTGTGTATCTGGCTCGGCTTCTCTTGAGAATCTAGCCTAAGACTTCATATGATACAGCAATGCCACTACTTAGTATATATATTAAATAAATAAAGGCCTAGAGAATGGATACATGGACACCCATGTATATTACAGCATTATTAATAATAACTGGAAAAAATGGAAAAACCTTAAGTGCCCAGTGACAGAAGAATGGATAAACAGATTATGGGACACACACTCCATGGAGTACTATATAAGAATAAGGGTGAACATGTGTTAATTTGAGCGAAGACAAAGGCAGTATATGATAAGGGGGCATCAGCACAACATGGCCCAGGAAAAGGAACATGCTGGGAGATAGACAAAGTAAAAAGTAACACTGGTAAATACTATTATTCATAAACATATGGCACTAGTAGTAAATAATGGTAATGATAATTTATGAGCAGACATGTAGTAGATATGCAAAGTTAACGGAAGTGTTGATACAAGTATATACAGGTTTGGCAAGAGGTTTGTATTTGTGTGTGCTGCAAATATATACATGTCTATAGTAGTCAATCGAGGGGGAAAGTTATGAACATTTCTGAGTGTTCACCAAAATCCTTACAAGTCTGACTCACTGAGCCTGGGAGTTTATCACCAGTTTTGGGGGACATTTAGTGTGATTGACATATGTTCATGGCCTGGGGCCCTAAAAATTTACAAGCATCCATCTAAGATGCAGCTATTGATCTTTCTCCATCCAGAACAAGGAAGAAAAGAAAAGGCTTAAGGGAACAATTTTCCCAAGGATGAAGGAAACATAAGAAACACAACCTTCACTAACTTTAGACCCCAGAAAGGCTAGATGATGCCCCGCTACCAGTATCAAGCACTCTGACAGGGATCATACTAGGTCCTCAACACACTGAGAAAAAAATGTAGAACAAAAACTTACATCAGGAAACCAACTGTTCTGAGCTAGCTGGAGAGAACCCAACGACAATAGCCCTTAGACATTTTTCACCTGCCCTGTAATCCAGCCCTAGGCATGACCTTTCAGTTGAGTACTAAACAGACCCATAAAGTGAACTATTACAACATCCATCCAGAACATAGTTATCAAAATTATTAATCATAGGAGACCAACAGGGTAGCATCCCCCCCAAAAAAACAAAACTCTGAAGGCAAGAAGGAACAGGGAAGAAGCATGAATTCAATGGGGATCTCAGAGAAAAGGAAGAATGATCTTGCATTGGAGGGGATTTCCATCAGGTCTATGAAACAAAATGTGTGTTAGCTGTTGAACTGAAGACAAATTTTCTCTGCAAATTTTCACCCAAGCCATTATAAAATGCACTAAAAAGAAAGAAAAAGAATACAAGGCTTTACCTCTAAAGGGGCTTCTGGGAGGATTTAAGTGGTCAACTTGTGGGCTAACCGTTCAGCATTAGCTTAGCCATTCACACCCCCCAGGCAAGCAAGCAAGCAAACAAGCTAATTCCAACTCACAGGCACTGTCTCTACGGTTCCTGAGACAGTCAGTCTTCAGGAGAGCAGCCAGCCTCATCTTTTTCCCATGGGACAGCTGAGCACGAGCGGATCAGTGTCCAACCCACTTCTAGGGACTCCAAATGAAGCCGAATGGTATCAAAAGAGGACTCACGACTCCGAGAGCTGGTGCTAGTGTGGATGCTGCTGTTTGCTCTGTTTCTCTCAGCTCGTGCTGACTCACAGCCACCACAGACACAACGCTGTCCACCTCTGTGCCATCCTCACGATGGTGCCTATGCCTGAAACCACTGCTGCAGTGACCGTAGCAACTCATCTCATTGAACGTCTTCCTCATTTTTGTGGATCCACCATTTTGCCAAGCAAAATGTCCTCCAGCAATGGCCCAAAGTACGTGAGATGAAGTCTTCCCACCCTTGCTTCTAAGCAGCTTGCTGAGTATCTTTTTCTAGGACAGATGTGTCCATTTTTCTGGAAGTCAGTAATACAGTCAATATTCTTCACCCACACCAAAATACAAGGGAATCACTTCGTAGATTGTCTACCTCCCAGCCTGCATATGAGTGATTGAAAATATCACGACTTAGAGTAGGCACAGTCTCAGTCCTCAATGTGATCTCTTTAGTGTTAGACACTTGACATAGGTCTCCTTCTGCTGTGGGTTTCCCCATTGCCAAACTTTGCTTTGTTCGACTGTTGCTTCCCTCAGTATAGGTTTAGATTCAAGTATCATGGGCTTCTGGGCAAACTCATAGTTTTCTCTCTTTACCTCGAAGTTGCTCATAAGCCTGGTTATAAGGAATTTGTTTTCTTTATGCTGAAAACTGGGAAAGGAGATTATAAAGAGGAGGTCGTCATTCAGTAACTGGGGATTTCTCATAGGCAGTACATGAATACCAGTTTCAGACACCTGCATTATCGTCCAGACCTCACTCTCTATCCTTTCTTGATTTTCATGAATTATTCCACATTCAAATTCCTCCTGATTCTTAAGCAGATAAGTTAAGCTGCTCTTTCTCTTTTCACTCATTAAATTCTCCCATGGCCAAATGTATTCCTGAATAAAGATTGTTCTGTCTCTACACGGTTTCATGTTGAAATTTTCTACAATAATTTCAAAGTCTTACTATATTTTTTAACCTTCTTGGCTTAAGTATCATTGCTTTTTAGGGAATTCCACCCCCCCACACACACTGTTTGTATGAAAGTTTACAAAATAAAATTGCTTTCTTGTCAACAATATATACCAGTGTTGATTCATACCATTGGTTGAAATTCATTTAATGTAACAGCACTTAGTCTCTTTCTTCATCACTTGTCAGTTTGTTGCATCGTGATGGCTGTGCGTGGCTGTGGTGATGGAAGCTGTCTCGCTGGTACTTCAGGGACCAGCTGGGTTACTCAAAATGAACCAGACTCAGCAGAACTTCCAGACAAGAAACAGATTACAAAAAAGAATAGGCTATCTATTTCTGAGGTTTTGGCAGTGAAATATGTATGAATCGCATGGAAACATTGCCAGATACTGAAAACCTCATGAAGAGAAGCAGACCACTGTCAGAGATAGTGCTGGAAGAGCTTATGCAAACTATGATTGACGAAGCTTATGCAAACTATGATTGACGAAGGGCTGCCCTCTTGAAGTAGAGTCCATGATAATGACCTGGATGGTGTAAAGTCTGTCAGAATAAGGCCTTAAGATCCTTCCTTTACTGATGGGGCACAGCTCAAAGCAAGGAGAAACTACAGCATACACTAATTAGTAATCACAACTTAAAATAAGCAGAGTATGAATCTAGGAAAAATCACAAGTTGTAAAAATTAGATGGAACACATTAAGAGCAACATTTTAGACATCAGTGAGCTGACATGGCCAGTTTGAACCAGAAAATCATATGGTTTACAATGGCAGGAATGACGGATTCAAGAAGGGCATTGAATTCATGCCAAAAATATTTCAAGATTTGTCTTGAAAGACAATTTTGTCTGCGACAGGACATTCAGCTGTACACCAGGACATCTAGCTAATAGAACTATGATTCAAATGTATCTCCAAGCACTAAGCTTGCTCTTATGAGGTGCTGTCTGGTTGGTTGTTTATGTACAACAGCTCAAAATCCTGCTCCGTTCTGTGCTGTACTCACAATTGTTCTTAGGTCTGAGCCTGAGGGACTTGTTTGTTCCTGTCCCTGACTTTAGCAAGCATGATGTCCTTTTTCAGAGACTGGTCTCTCCTGAGAGCAAGTCTAAAATATGTTAAACAAAGTGTCGCTGTGCTTGTCTCTAAGGAACATTCTGGCTGTACTTCTTCCAAGACAGATTTGGTTGTTCTGTTGGCAATTCATGGAACCTTCGATATTTTTAGCAGAACCATAATTCAAATGCATTTACCCTTCAGACTTCCTTATTCAATTTCACAGGTGTATGAGGAAACTAACACTACCATGGCTTGGTTCAGTCCCACCTAAGTCTTCAGAATAGCATCTTTGCTTCTCAAAACTTTGAAGGGGTCTTTTGGAACAGGATTTTACCCAATGCAATGTGCTGTTGGATTTCTTGACTGCAGTTTCAGCGAACATTGATTGAGATCCAAGCAAGAGGAAATACTTGACTACTTTCATCTTTTTTCCATTTATCATGCTATGCTATCTTATTGTCCAGTTGTGATTTTATTTACATTGATTTACAATCGATACTGGAGGCTGCAATCCTCAGTCTTCAAAAGGGAGTGCTTTAAGTCCTCCTCACTTTCAGCAAGCACGAGTGTATCACTTGCCTATCAAAAATTGTTGATAAGCTGTCTTCTAATTCTAATCCTGTACTCTTCTTCCTATAGTCCATATTTTCTGACTTTTCGCTCAGCATCTAAATTGAGTCAGAGGCTACGACCCTGAGCACTCCTTTCCTGATTTTATACCAAGAAGTATTCCTTTGTTCTCTTCTCACAACTGCCTCTTGATCCATGTGCAGTTTCCACATGAGAACCATTTGGTGTTGGTATTTCCTATTCTTCTCGAGGCTATCCATAGTTTGTTATGATCATGCGGTCAAGTGCCTTGGCACAGTCAGTAAGACACACGTGGCCATCTTTCTGATAGTCTCTGCTTTCAGCCAAGACCCATTTGACATCAGTAATGACTTCCCTCTATCCAAGTCCTCTTCTGAATTTGAACTTCTGGCATCTCTCTGTAAATGTACGGCCACTCCAGTTGGATGTCGTTTAGCAAAACTCTGCTTTCATGTGATATTCATAGTGTTCTATAATTTGAGCATTCTGTCAGCTCACCTTTCTTTGGAATGGGCACAAATATGGAACTCTTCCAGTTAGTTTGCCAAGTAATTGTTTCTCGAGTTTCCTGGCATAGATATGGGTGTGCTTCCAGTGCTTCATTAGCCTGGGGAAACATTTCAATTGTTATCCCGTCCATTCGTGGAGCCTTATTTTTGGCTCGTGCTTGTAGTGCAGCTTGAACGTCTTCCTCCAGCTCCATTGGTTCTTGCTAATATGCTACTTTCTGAAATGGTGGAATGTTGACTATTATTATATTATTATTTTTGGTACAGTGACTGTGCATTCTTTCCATCTTCTTTGATACTTCCTGCTGTGGATCCTCAGTCTGGTGTATTATTTGGCTGAAAGTTGATCTCTGGGAGTGGCTTCCGTTCCAAAGATGAGAATGTCTATTGGTAGTCTTTTGAAAACAAATATTTTGAGAATGATGAAGACAGCAAATGTGCTTGACACAATAGATGTATGTGTTGATTGTGATAAGAGTTGTACCAGCCCCCAACAAAATGATTTTAAAAAGTTCTCCCCTTATAAATAATTTTATTCCCCTCTCTGTGTGTACATGGCCTTCTATTGTTATCCTGATCCGATCATCTGGTAGTGGTAACCAGGCACCATCTAATTTTTTCTGGTCTCACTGTAGTGGCAGCACTGGTCCATGTGGACCCATTATTCTATGGACTGTCTCCTGGAGTCTTCGGTTTTTTTACACTCGTTCTTTCTCTGAATAGGGAGAGGCCACTAGTTCCATCTTAGACATGCACTCACTAGCTTGTAAGTCCATAATTATTACTCACCACAGCAGTATGTAAATCATTGTCTTTATGGACTATGGCATTCCAACTGATCTAGATGTCCTCTGACACTGTGATCTGACATCCCCCAGCCCAGGGACTCATTCACCCCAGGTGTTTGGTTATGGTTGTCATTTTTAAGATGTTGCCTCTTGTATGCAGTACCATATCCTTGGATCTATTCACACACACAAAGACATATGTAGAACTCTCCTCTGCTAGACATATATGTACTTGCAGCTGTATTTCCATTCACCTTCCCATGTCTGTGCACTTTGCACATGCAGTTATGTATTTCCTCTCAGATATTGCTTGTTATTACTATTGTTACAAATTTTTGTATGTTATATTAAGGTTTCATGGTCATTTATTCTCACATATCTCTCAATAACTTCCTTTGCTTTGGTCCTGGCGTGAAGTATCTACCCTACTGTATTTTGTCTTTCCCTTCACCCAAGTTAATACATATTTACTCTCTAGTTAGTGGTTTCCTCTCACTTCTCTGTTCCTTGGTAAAAATCAAAGAATGTTTCTTTCTTATAAGCCTTTTCTTTACTTTTTATAATAGTGGACTCATATAATATTTTTCCTTTTGTGATTGTTTCATTTAGCATGATATTTTTCAGGTTCTTACAAAATATTAGGTATTTATTTCTCTGGAATATATGTGTAGTAATGGGCTTGTTGAATCATATGTTAATCTTATTTCCAGCTTTTTAAAGGAAGCACCATACCATTTTCCACAATAGTGGTACCATTTTACAATCACACCAACTCTGAAAGAAAGTTCTAATCTCTTCACACTCTTACTAGCATCTATTGTTTTCTGGTTTATTTGTTTGTTTTGAAATTTATTTTTATTGCTGGGGTGAGCTAAAGCCTTCCATGCTGGTTTGAATCTCTCTAATGACTGATTGCACATATTCCATTATATGTTTGTGGGTTGCCAAAAAGCTTCTGGGTTTAAGTATCTGTTTATCTCTTTTGCCCATTCTTGAAAATTGGCCTGTTGGTCTTTTTATTGTTGATGTGTTGAAGTTTTCTATAAACTAAAAAAAACAAACTCTTGTCAAGTATGTTGTTGCCAAAGCAGCTTTGTAAACAAAGAAAGCTCTTTATCAGAGTGAATTCAAGTTGCTGGTTTCTGAAGTTATAATAGTAATTAATAAAAATTCATTTGTTGTTGTCTGAACAGGGATTTCCTGATCACTATCTCATTGAATTTTAATTTCGACAATTGATCATGAAGGAGAGAAAGGTAAGTGGAAGGACTGTGAGACTTGAAGTAAAAAGGCCTACATTTAAATACTGGGTTTGCAGTTAAGGCTAAATGACTTTGTACAGTTGGTGCAGTCTCTCTACTCCTTTTTTATCAGCAGGAAAAGGGAGATGACTTCTGTCTTAGAGACCAATTATAAAGATTAGCTGAAAACACATGGATAATTTACCATATGTACTTGTGTATAAGCTGCGTGTTTCAGCATCTTTTCTATGCAGATTTTGTGGTATGTGCCTCGGCTGATAGTCAGGTTGGCTTATACTCGAGTGTATATGGTAGTTAATTAGTACTTGGTATTTGCTAACATCCCAATAAAGGTATTGAGATCTTGAAAATCACTCTTGCAGTTAATTCCCTTTCTAATTCTAATATCTTAGAATTATGTTTTCCTCTATAGCTTGGAGAGGTAGAGTATATTTTTATTCATTGAACATGGAGACACTGACTTAAAGACAAGTATGAATTACCAATAAATCATTAATCTTCATAGACACTTTAACCATCATACATCATGGCCCACCCAGTGCCATCAATGAATGAGATGCTAGCAACACCACGAGCAGACTGACCCCCCGAATGGAGAGGATGCATCAACGTCCTGGGAGCCTTGTAAATGCTAGGATTCTGTGAGAGTATTTCCTGTGTCCCTCTCAGTATGCTTCTCTCATTTGCGGTCAGTGATGGAGAATTTTTGTTTCAGCAGAGGATATGCTTACAGAATGCTGTCAAACAGGGTGAAAGGTTGGAAACAAAACAGTTCTTTGGAAATGACCATGGCAATCTGGTCATGGAAAGAGAGTGCGGCTGCTGCTAAAGCTCGGTCACTCTATAAGTCTTCCCCTTGGCGATGTTAGAACATAACCTTTCTGTCTCCTATTTATAGGGCGGATGGCCATCAACACCAGATCAATTTGGATTTTCATGCAAACAAAAGCACACGAGCTTAATGGTATGTGAAAGGACTGACTTCAAAATAAATCTTTGTTGAAAGGCACTGGAATTACATTTGAAGTGGGAGTAACGAACTTGAACTTTATGGCATTTGGAGTACAGACATTCTACTTAGGCTGTTTATAGATAGACCCAAATTAGGTAGAGTTCAGGCCAATCCCAGCAAACACAGTTCAGCTAGTTGATAACACAAACTGATTCTCCTAGCTAATATTTGACATTTTAGTTGTACTTATTTTTTCAAGTAAGTTTGTTTGTCTCATTATGCTAATAAGTTTGTTTTGATAGGTTGGAATAGATGCGATATAAGTTTTACTTATCATTACTATGTTGCTTCTTATACTTTGTAGATTTCTTCCAGGTTTCAGATCACTCTTTCAAAATCTCATGTGTTTCAGTTACCAGTCCAGTAGAGCTAACATATTATTACTAAAGTAAAAAGTTCAATAAACAGACTCACCCAAGCCACAAAGCTACTTTGAAAGTCTTACAGTTCTAATTTCCTGGCTCACCTAGTTTTGGTGGCAATAAATAATCACATATGGTTTTGATATTAGAGTGTACATTGAATTTGTGGTGATCCATATTCCTTCCAGGATAAACCCAAACATCACTCTGCCCTTTATGCAGGTGTCAGGAGCAACACTGGACGTTGCCATTCCTGAATTCTTCTACTGACAACCTCTAGAACCTTCTTGTTGGTGGTTGAGCCATGAGAAACTTCATTTATTTTGTTTAGGCTGCATTTTTGCAAGGGGTCACATTTATGAAGACTAAGATCATGCTTTTGGTCCACTAGTGGAGAAGTACAGAAAGCCAACAATATGTGTAGGGTTCCAATTCTTATGACTATATGATACTGTCAAGAAATGAGTATTGGGCTGAGCCCCGGTGGGGTAAGTGGTTGAGTGCGGGACTGCAGTTCAAATCCAGCAGCTGCTCTCAGGAACAGCGCTGGGTAGCTCCCACAACCATCAGAGGGCAGTGAGGCCCCCCTACTCCCCAAAAAAGAAATGAGTATCATGGAATAGAACACAGTCTTAGAATCTATTACACTTATTTCACTCTGTTTGTTTTGTTCTGTTTTTTTTTTTGGAGGGGACATCACTGAGCTCTGGTGGGAGTGGAAGGCCCAGCCTTCCTCCTGGAGAGCTGCTGCTGGATTTGAACTGCCAAGCCAGGGGGCTGCAGTCCTGCACTCAAGAACTATGCCACCGGGGCTTAGTCAGCTTATTTCACTCTTAATAAAGCAACTGGATTCTCTGTTGTCATTTTCTTTCAAACTCCTGGAAGAATGGGTAAAGGAGGCCAAGCAAGATTTTCGGTAAATTTCGGGGGAGTTAGGAAAGAGGTTTCACTTTCATTAAAGATTAACATGGCGGGAAAATCCACTGTCATCATATTGACTCAAAATACTCCCATGGCTACTCTGATATTGTGCTTAAATTTAAAAAATGTCAGTGCCAAGTTATGTTGTGGGCAGTGTGGAATATGTAAAAACCATACAATATTTGATGTCTGCATTGGTTTTTGCTGTATCATTTATCTTCATGCTGATAGGTGTGCAGATTGACTATGGTGTGCTGATCCAGGACAGTGCTGAGGGAACCCAGAGGAAAGGCAGGAAGCATCACACATAATGTCTGTTCATCTCTCATTCCAAGGGATTTAAGTAGAGTGCATCTGTCAAGGGAAATCTCAGATCTTTATTTCCAGTCCTACTTACTTTTCTGTTGCTGAGAAGCTATTCAGCAAACACACACCAATCCCATGGATTGTACATGTTGTTACCTTGATGACACCCTTTGAGTCTGACAACCATTCTCACTCTCCTTGTGTGACTTGTCTCCCCCTAATTAATATAAGCTCACTGCTGCCCAAGTTTCTTATCTAGTATTTTTGTTGGGCTTATCCGTTTGATCCCAGATAGATAAGTACCAAAAGAACACAAAGGCCAAGGCAGACAGTCTTAATATTAATTAAGCTAAATTATTATTTGACTTTAAAAACCCTTCAGCTCATATTTTTGATTTATTAAAAGATTATCTTAGGGAAGTAATTTCAGTGGTTCGTCTACCCTCCATGACTCTACAAAGTCTGAAATCCATGAGAATTTGACATTTTGTCCTCTATTCTCCTCCTTTTTATTAGCATGCTGCTGTACAATCTGTGATCAAGGACTGAGCCCCGGTGGCATAAGTGGTTGAGTGTGGGACTATGGCCCATGGGCTTGGTGGTTCAAATCCAGTGGCGGCTCTCAGGAGCAGTGTTGGGTAGCTCCCATGACCACCAGAGAGCAGTGATGCCCCTCCAAAATTTTTTTAAAAAGAGGATGAGCCCTGGTGGCGTAGTGGTTGTGCGCGGGACTGCAGCCCACTGGGTTGGAGGGTCAAATCCAGCAGCAAGGTTGGGCCTCCTACTCCCACCACCAGAGGGCAGTGATGCCCCCCAAAACAAACAAACAAAATTTTTTTAAAGAAAAAGAGTCTGTGATCAAAAGGTTCAGCAGCCAATGTTCTCTTTTCTAATTGACGTATTTCACAATTGAAGTCTTCTTCAGTGGATTCCATTCCCTGGTGCTGGAAAGAATGCCCCAAAGATGAACTGAATAACTTTATTTAACACCTTCTAAGAACCTTCATCTTGCTGTTCAATCCCTTCTTTTCCATTTGTGCATGGTCTCTTAACAAGTACACACGTGCCTAAACACACTACACACAAAAACATCGTGAAGCCATATGATCCTTATGTCAGTGGGGCTTCTAAAGAGATTTGCAATTCCAAAAGCTTTACTCAATGATACAAACCCTTCACATAACCTCTCACCTTTTCAGAACCTCTGATTTACTGTAACAGTATAGAGAACAAGAACCTAGCTCCACCCTGGGACTATCGATTTCATTTTTGCCAGTACTATTTTTTAAGAATTAAAAAAGTCAACATATTAAGCATTCTTTCATCTCTTTATGGATTCCTCTCTGGGGTCCTTATTAAGTCTACCTGCATTAAAACTAGTTATAAAAACCCGGGTTCTTTGCTATCTACACAGCACACCGTGGGTTCTTATGATGGAACATTTGCTCCGGGTCTCCATACGTTTAATGTACCTGCCTATCTGTATAGTTCTCTCTTTAGTGGAAATTGGAACACCCATAGGACTCCAGGGTGGAGTATGGAGCCCTAAGCAGTGAACAGATGCTGAGGCTTATAGGAACGCAGAGACTTGTTCTGATGAGCGTTTGGGGAGCCATTCCCAGGGCTTGTAGCCTGGAGACAGATGATTTGGATTTCCCGCCTTGCTTTGATGTCCTTGATGACAGATGATGTGAAACTGGCTCCCCTGAGCCTACTTTGTCTAAATTTACTGGATTTGCAGGTGTTTGGCTTCATCCCATTCATGGAAAATGATACAAATGGTCTCTCCAGGCTTACACCATGCAGAAGGTTCTCATGTATCATAGGACATCAGCATGTTAGGGTGAAAGAAAACTTTCAAGATGATCTTGTCTTCTCCCTTACTTGATCTATTTGTTTATTCATATTTTTTTCTCTTTGATATGATGTATAGACAGCTGGATTATTCATGTTTCCTAGTGGTTCAATATTACTAATTCATGAAACACCCTCCAAAAAATTAAAAACAAACTCACATTGAGTTGATGCTGCTTCATAATGACCCAATAGGGCAAGGCAGAACTGCCATTGTAAGTTTTTGTGACTGCAACTCTATGGGATTAGAAAACACTTTCTCTTGAGCAGTGGTTGGTGGCCTAGAATTGGTAGACTTGCAACTTAGCAGCCCAACTCAGCTACTCCCTCAAAAGCGCCCTGCTGCAATGCCCTACTCTTATTTTACTGCTTAGTACTTCTCCCCTTTAGCCTGGATCCCTCTCTTTTTTTTTTCTTTCCTGGTGAAGGGTCTGCACACTAAAACCATTCAAGCTTTCTGTGTCTTTGAAATATGGGTGCCATTATTTTGTGTATGTTTGTGTTTTATATCGGAGCAAATAAAATGTTTCTTAAATCTTGTTCTGTTTCTTAGCTCTTTTTCCATAAGCATTATGTTTTGTTATGCTTGATTCTGTGTTGGTTCAGAAGGCTGCTTTAGTAACACATGAAACATGCTTGTCTCTATCTGCTCACTCATAGATGAATATCTAGGTTGTCATCAATCACCACTTGCATACTCATTGCTGAGATGAAGGTCTTTGGATAGGACCCCTTAGGAGAAAGGGGAGCTTTTTCTTTGGGATATATTTCTAGTAAGGTGTTTCTAGGGTTTATTCAATTAATTTTTCTCTATGGAAATTGTGGGTATTTTCATTCAGTTTATGTTTAGATAATGTACAGATTTAAAATTTTTGTTGTTATAAATCAGGTGCTGATTGATGCTTTTGTCTATTGATTGTTTCTGTTATAGAAATAGACCATAATTTTCCTAACTTGATCCTGAGCGCAACTTCTTATGCTTGTCTTAATTCTCCAACATTCTATTCTTGCTGATTTCCTGCATTAATTATATCATCTGCAAATATTGGTACTTGCAGCTCATAATTCATGCTTTTAACTTTTTTAGGTTAAAGCATCCCTGTAATGGCCATCATGACCCTCTAATTAAAAGCCACATTCTTATAATGTCTGCGAAAGTGACAGCGACCCCTTACAGCTCTGACCTCAGCTTCCCCACATATAGTTCACTCTGCTCCAGGCATTTTGAATTTCTTGCTATTTCCGAATTTTGACAGGTACAGTTGTCCCTTAGGGCCTTTGCAGGAGCACAGAGCAAGCACCTTTCAAGTTTTGTCATGCAGATGCCTCACTTGCCTGAGTCTTACCCCACCCTGATTTTTACTTGCTTTTACGTATTCCTGGAAAGCTATTACTTCTCATAAAAGCATGGCTCACACCTTCACTTCTTCCAATTATTTGATTAATTATTCCATTTTTTTAATTTGAAAACAGAAGGCTGACACCTATGCAAACATGGTCTATTCTCTTTTCCAGCTTTATTTTCCTCAGCAGTCTTTATAACCACTGAAAACAATCAACAGTGTATATTACTTTAGTATTGTGGCTGGGGACAAAAGAGACCTCAAATCTTCAGTGCAATTTTTAGAGAACATTTATTAAGTCTTAGGATAAAGACAAGATAAAGGTAAAGATATATTGTCCTTTTAAGGGAAATCATCATCAGGAAAGATTTACAGAAAACATGTCACAACAGGCCATTTGGTAGTAGAGCAATACCTCACAGTTTACAGACAGGACAACAGTAGTGGGATAGAACCTTGAATGGGACATGTACATTAGATTAGAAGTGATAGAAGAACTTTCAAGAGTGATTCATGACCCTTGGACCTAGGCTGTCAGAATAAGGCTCATGAACTCTCAGACCACAGCACCCAAATTTCTTAGGAAGAGCACACCCTATCAGAGTGAGAGTTAATAATTTCTATGCATCCTAGCAATTAATGGTCAGAAAGAATTCACCAGAGACTGTATCTATGTGGAGCTTAAAGGATGAATTTAGGGCTATCACTGTGTAAACCATAGCCCTACACACTCTGAATTTAAGTTCTAATACAGAATTTATTTTACCGTTTTTCTATCTCTTCACTAGAATCACTAGGATGTAAAGCCAATGAAGGAAAACATATCTGACTATTTTGCTCATTGTAATTTGCTTCAATTAAATACCTAAGAAAGCTGAGCAGGAGCTCAGCCAGGCAGGGAAGTGAAAGAGGACATAGGTTCACAAAGATCTGTGAAGCATGAGAACTTAGAACTAGTGGGCCAGGAGAGCCTGAGATCAATTGCACAGGAAGCAAGGCCAGGACTCAAGAAGGCAAGTCATGAAGCCACTCATGTTCTAAGGGCTGCGCGCTTGTTCACAGAATTGTCTTTCTTTTCTGCTCTCCTTTCTTTTCATTAAAGGCTAGAATCCAATCCTTCTGAGAAGTCTCTTTTTTTTGACTAGTTATGGGATAGAATTCACCATTGTCATTAATTTTTTTTTGGGGGGGGGGCATTACTGCCCTCAGGTGGTGGGAGTAGGAGGCCCACCCTTTGCTCCGAGGAGCTGGAATCGAACCTCCATCCCAGTGGGCCGCAGTCCCGCGCACAACCACTACACCACCGGAGCTCAGCCCTGTCATTAATTTTTGCACCATATTAATTCTGAAAAGCATACCTTTTAGTTGTTGAAAATAAAAATAAACAAAAAACTCAATCAGGCCTGACATATCCAGTATTATTTTTTAGGGTAAATAATGTAAATTTTGTTCAGTTGAAGAAAACCATACAGGACACAAACAGAAAAGATATCTATATTAAAATGTGAAAAGTTATTTGAAGGAAATTCAAGAGAAATAACAATAGTAGCTATCTATAGCCTTCTTCAGTATCATTTGTATCATAAATCCGTTGTTAAAGCAATTGTGTTTCATAGCAACCCTGTCGGACAGAGAAGGCGTGCACACTAGAGTTTCAAAGACTGTGATCCTCATGAAGATGAACTGCTACCTCCTTCATCCACAGAGCGGCTGGAGGATTTAGAGATGGTGACACCACGGCTCCCTAATTCCTTTGGTACTTACTGTTTTCATGAATTAAAAATAATAAGTGTCATTCAGATTAAAACAAACTAATCTCAGAAAATAACCCCAATTGCAAGGCAATTAAACTATTCATGGGTTTCCAAGAACACTAAGTTCCATTTTATTCTATTTATTTCCATTTAACAATCTTTTATGTAGCAAAGCTCTGTGCCAGATATTAGGAAATATACAAAAATGAATAGAGCACAAATGTGTCCTTACAAAGTTTATAATCTCATGTGCAGCAGGAAGGTTAGGAGCAAAGCGATCAGTGTACACCAACTCTGGAACTCCTGAGACTGGGTTCCAAATTGGAATGTGGACATTACCATTGGGTGTTTTACATTTTCATCCCAGCGGGATGGTTGATGTGATTTCTCCCTGGGCCAAACCAGCAGTACTCTCGAGGAAGATGTGTTAGGAAAGAGTCACTAAAAACTAAGAGGCATGCAACAATGACTTTGAAATGGAGAGAGATGAGAATAAAGTAAATTAATTAGAAGGTGATAGGGCTGGATGCACTGGTGGTTGGCAGAGAACGATAGGATGTTGATGATGGAGGAGAGTTTTGGTTAGCTACGGCGTCCATACTCTTCCAGGAGAATTACTGGTGGAAAGAATGCCAAAAATGAGGGTGAGGTGGGAGGGATGAAGAAATCTTTAGCGTAGGGAAAGTGCCTGAGAATCTCTGAAACATTGCATTGAAAGAGATTGTAAACGATCACTTTGCCATTTTCCTGCCAGCAAACAAAACTATAATATGTCCTTTAGACAAGAAAAATCAGAAGCATTGATCTAGAGTTTGAACATCCATCCATTAGCTTATCTAATTATCACAATGATTCTTTGAAGCAGTACTGTTATAATCTCCACTTTATAGAAAAGAATGGATAGGAAGATGGCTAAGAAGCGGAGGAGCTTGCTCCATATAACAAGCTAGAAAAGAGAGAGAACATCCAAACCAAGGAAATCTAGTTTTGAATTTTATTTATTTATATTATTTATTGGGGAGGTAATACATGTATCATTCCATAATTCATTCATATCAAGCAGTATTGTACAATTGTTACCGCAATCAGCTTTCAAAGATTTTTTTCCTTTCCAGACTCCTTAATGCCAACTCCCTTTTACACCACTCTTCACTGTAATCCCTCTGTACCCATATTGTACCTGCTGTCCCTATAGGTTCACCATCCTGAAAAACATTATACAGATTGCAGAGGGTGAGCCCCAATGACATAACACATCTGAGATAAACCCCATAATGAACAAACGAAAAATACAAACATACAGAAAATCTTGAAAACCAGATCAGTTCTCAGGTGCACCAGAGGGGGAATGAACGGAGGAAGTTTTAATTGTTCACATCAGGTTCACTCTTTTGATCTTCTGTAGTTATTTCTCCAATGAACTCTCTTTGGTAACCACTTTCCTCCCATCTCTCTATAATGGAAAGAGGGTGTGTTAGGCTGGGATCACAGAGAAACAAATCCAGAGATACTGATATATGTGTAAGAGAGAGGTTTATATCAAAGAGAAATTGTTTATTGAGGAAACAGCCTAGACCAGTCCAGATCAAGTACATAAGTCTGATATAATCCCATAAATCCCTCTTCAGATTCACATAATCACATACAATGATGCAAAATGCAGGGAGACCACAGACCGGTGGGTTCAAAGTCTTGTGGATTTGTTGGTGGTGGAAGCCTCTCAGCACTGGTACAGGTTTCCATGTTGCTTCTCCAGCTCTCCAAGTGTGACTCTTCAACAGGAAGGTGAAGCAGAGAGAGAGAGAGAGAGAGAGAGAGAGAGAGAGAGAGTTCTCAGAATCCTCATGAGAAGGCCACACCCATAAGGAGGCATCCTCAGACTGTATAACCTGATTTGCAGGCTAGCCTCCATCCCAACACTTATTTATCAAGTTGACATGAAGTTATGTAACTCCCACAGAGAGAAATCATGGGAGGCTTATTTCCTATGTTGTGCCCACAAATGTACCTTGAGCTCCCACTGTCATCCATAGCCTTCTGCTCACCAGAATCTCACAATTTAGGCTCTGATAGTATTTTCTTCCTACTGCTTCAGATTATATTATTTATAGTTCTTTGGTGACTGATGTTCATATGCTTCTTCAACTGATGTAGTCGACCTCTTACTTAGAAGGCTGATTGTTTGGAGACAAGCATTTACCACCTCAGGCCCTATTTTATCTGTTATATCTGGGCACCATTTAATTTCTTCACCACCTTTTGCTATAGCACCTGTACCTTCTATGTTCCTTTCCTGAGGGTGAGCGTCAAGTAGGGCCATGGTATAAGAACTAATTGTTCTTAAGTGGGAGCAAACCCCCTTCTTGGAACTATGCTTTACTTACTTTTATCTCCATTGACTTCCTTTAAAATCTTCCTCATTTAATCTATTTATAGAGCCTTATTGTTTATCCCCCTACTGACCTTCCATTAATATTGTCTTTGATTAGCCCCTGGTACTAAGGTTGTAAAGCCCTGGGTCAATGTAGCCTAACTCCATATCACAAAATCTGAATTATTCATTGTACAGAATCAATCCTTTCATAGCTGGACACTATTTACACAAACAATGGGGCTTAATTGTCAGGGCCTTGATGTAGCAAGACCATGCTTGTCCGCTTACCAACAGTTCAACAATCTTGGTACAACTGTCTTCTGCTTCCTCTGACACCATGTATTTTCCAACTTAAGTCCTCAGGTAATCTGGTTTTGAAATCCATGCTTTTAACCAGCCTGGTTTTCTGCATCTCCTAAGGATTTATCTGACTTAGTTAAGTACCACAGAGAAAGAAAATTTATAACTTCTTTGACTAATACATAAATGATTTATTGTCCTGAGTTAAATTCATATTGTATCCTCATTGATGGTCATCATATAACTAAAGATTGCTTTAAAGTCTGCCATGGGCAAGCTCATATTGTATTGTACTATATTGTATTGTATTGTATTGTATTGTATTGTATTGTATTGTATTGTATTGTATTGCATTGTATTGTATTGTAATGAAAGGAACTCCAGGGGTGTAACAGTTAAGATTGTGGCTGCCTGCCCCAAAGTTAATGACTCAAACTCACCCAAATAGCTCTGCATAAGAAAGACTTAAGGCAATTTCCTCCCATAAAGATTACAATCAAGAAAACCATGGGACAGCTGCACTTTGCCATAGTATTATTATGAGTTGGAATCAACCCAACAGCATCCAAAAATAGCACCAAATTATATTAGTATAGAAATTTAATTGTGAACAAAAAGGGATTGTATATATGCCAGATTGACCAGGAAAATCTCGTGCTGAAGTATTTGTTTGTTTGGTACTACCACCTTCTAAGTTCTCTACATCATAGAAGAGAAGCTGCAAACTCCTGAACCCTCTCTTTCATTTGATTTCTGGTTAGCACCCACACAAGTCTTGTTCTTGATTTGGAAAGAACAAGAGGAATGGAATTCTCATGAGGCAGAGGAATGGAATTCTCATGAGGCAGATGGAGTCAGATACTTAGCAGATGTGAGAGTCACAGTGACCCAATTTAGTTGTGTTATCAAATAACCACTCAATTTCTTTAGGGAATAATGTGCTATTGGGAGCACTGGCTGAATTTGTTTTTAGAAGCTGCCTATTCAGAAACACTGGTACAGAGAAGACCATTGTGTTAGTCCAGGTAAACTAGAGAAACAAATACATAGACTCACATATGGATATAGGAAAAAGGTTTATGTACAAGGGGAATGGGATATTAAGAAAGCATCCCAGCCCAGTTCAGCTCAAAGTCATAAGTCCAATATTAGCCCATGTGCCCAATATCAGTCTATAAAGTCTCCTTCCGACTCATGAAGTCACAGACCAGTGGGTGCAGAGTCCCGGTGCTAGCAGGGGTCCCCTTATGGCTCCTCACTTTCAGGGCTCAGGGTCCATCAACAGCATCCAGTGGTGATAGAAGCAGCTCATCGTGGCTGCTCCAGCTTCAGAGGTCTGGTTCCATCAGCGTAAAACCACGTGGCTTCTCCAGCTTCTCAGATGCTGCCATCTTGTCTTGTCCATAGTTCTTTGTCTCTGAGACTAACTCCCAACAACTAGGGAGATAGTTTCTCCCAAGTTGTACTGCAGTGTAGACTAATTAGCTGCTATAGTCCTTCTTGTGCCCTGCTTTGATTTCTCTAGAGACCCCTGCCTAAGACAGGTCGTAAGGGTGGAAGTAGAGATACTGTGGTAGTTGCATAATCTGTTGTCAGTTTGAGGCTTAAGAGTGAAGGGGGTGGAGTTTAGCTTGTCAATCAGATGACAGCTTGATGACGTCTGTTTGGAGAGCCTATGGAGATAAATAGCTCATTGGAGGCTTGGCAGAGCCTCACTCCCTTGGAGACTCTCTACTGACAAGGCTTAGAACTTGAGGGACATTCCTGTTGGCAAGTTACATGGAGACAGGTTGACGGCATCCAGAGTCCCGGAGCTGGAGAAACCATGGGGAGACCCCTGCCCATGTTGAGATGCTTACACTGCCACGTGATCCACAAGCCTTTCCACCCGCTAGTCTGTGATCTTCCTGCATTGGGTGTCATTGCATGTGTTGTATGAGTTTGAAGAAGAATTTATAGATTCGTATCAGACAATGAACTAATATAGAATTTATGGACTGGATCTGGCCTGGCCTGGGATGTTTTCTCAATATTCAACTGTTCTTGTATGCAAACTCTTTCCTGTACACCTGTGAGTGTCTATGAATTTGTTTCTCTACTCTACCCAGACTAATGTAGATACCAATTAGGCTGCTATAGATGATGCACTTGGAATAGGTAATAGATTAAGTAGGGGTTGGGGAAGGGATGGTGCAAAGTGTTTGGATTCAGAATATATTGTAAGGCGTTCTTGATGAATTAGATATAATTTTGAAAGAGAGAAGGGAAAGGTGATTCGAAGATTTTTCCACAAGCAACTCGAAAGATGGAGTTCAACCAGTGAAACTAAGGAGGCTGAGTGTACTAGGTTTTAGAAGATTTTGAATACATTCGGTTCAAATGTCTACTAGACTTCGCAATGACTATTCAAGGAGGAAGCTGCACAATGGCTTGTGGATTCTCGAAGAGAAGTTTTAGTACGGATGAAAATTTCAAATGGTACTTAAAGCCATGCCGTTGGATGCTATCACCAAGGGAGTGCGTATTGATAGAGCAGACGTCTAGGAACCAAGCCCCAAGAGACTGCCACCTTAAGACTTTTGAGAGCAGTAGCAACAGCATAAAAGAGAGTTGAAAGAATGTTAGTGAGACAAAAAGGAAAGGCAAATTTGATGTTTTAGAATCTACTCCTATTACAGTCTTAGAAACCCATACTGATGGTGGTGGGGTAAGTGATGGACTGGGTCACCATGAATTGGCATCCATGCGAAAGCAGTGAGCTTTGTTTGTTTGGTGTCTGAGAATCCAAAGAGGGTGTTTTCAGGAAGGAGACATCATCATTGTTATTGAATACTCTTTCCTGATAGTCCTGTGGTATTGACCAGTGGACTTCACAATCTGGTCACTGTCAACGAACAGTTTCTGTGGTATGATGAGGGCAGAGCACTGGTTGTAGTACATGTAAGACTGAATGAGAGGAGAATTACACTTATGGAGAATAAGGTACTTTTTTTTCTATGAAGGTCACTACAAAAGAAGAGTAGAACCCCTAGAAAGGAGAGAAGGAAAAATATTAGAAAATGCTAATTCAAAATAGAAATGACCTATAGAATCTAAGGAAACCCTTGAAATGATGAGTCTAACATACCTTTTAAAAACAGAACTGAAACCACTTCTAGAAGTCACCTTTCAGTTAAATAATGGAATGATTTATAAAAAAAAAAAAAACTATCCACGAGTAATGGACTCCTTTATAGTCTGCATGAAATCAAAAGACCAACATTTTCTTAAAAACAAAGATGAGAAGGCCAGGAAGAACAGGAAAAACTAGATAAATGAAAATAGGACAAACAAAGGAAATGATGAGAATGCTGACATAGTGTTAAGATTATAACAAAAATCACAAGACAAATTGCTAAATAGGAATCAATCAATGCATAAACCTTCACTTAAAACACAGTAAAATATTGAAGAATATTTTCAAAAATTAAGAAAGAAATGGTATGGGGACCAGAGGATGAAGTAGAGTTAAGGGAGAGTTTTGGGTTATTTTGTTTATTAGCAAAACAGGAGAATTAGCAGAATTTCCGGGCAGTTGGGAATGACCCAGAGAGAGAAGAAATTTGATGAAGTAAGAGAGAAAAGGTAGAATGGTTGGGGTTATGTTATTAGACATTAAGAATGCATGAGTCCTCCCCCCCCCCCAAAAAAATGCATGAGATCTAACACAACAGTGACAGAGGTTAACCTTGGATAAAGGCATGAACAAGTTTATTGATAGCACCATAAAGAAACAAACTACGTGGTATAAGCCTGTAGCAATAAGAGTTTGCATGAATTCTTTTCTGAGGCTTCAATATTTTTAGTGAAATGAAAATAAAAACTTTTAATTAAGTGAGGAGAAAAAGGAAACATTAGAAGGTTGAGAGAAGAGATGATGTCATATAGAAGTTTACCAATTGGAAAAAGATATTCTAAACAAGCAATTGGATTGTACTTTGGGCTTATTTGAGTAACTGCAAGCACCTCTGTACATTTAAGAAATAAATGTAGAATTGGAGCAGGAGAGAATGAGGGTGGGAAAAACTCTTGAATCACCTTGAAGGGTACATTAATGATTTAGATTTTTTTTCATTAATTGGGGGAATTCAAAGTTTTAAGAGGGAATTTAGTTCTTTTTTTTTTTTTTTTTAAAACTTCATCACGATTTGGGTGAAAGTTTACAGAGCAAATTAGTTTTCTATGTGACATTTCATATATATTTTGATTTTTTTAGAAAAAATATTTTATTGGATGCTGTACAAATCTTGTCACCATCCATCCATCCATCCATCCATCCATCCATCCATCCACTGTGTCAGGATATTTGTATATTTGTCGCCACCAGCATTTTGAAAACATTTTATTTCTACCTGAGGCCTTGGCATCAACTGCTCATTTTCCCTACTCCCTCCCCGCCCTCCTTTTTCTCCCTCAGCAGCCCTTGATTCTTTATAAATTATTATTATTTTTCATGTCTTACACTGACTAATGTCTCCTTTCAGTCCCTTTTCTGTTGTCTACCCCTTGGGAGGGGGTGATAGGTAGATCCTTGTGATCGGTGCACAGTTTGATTTGTGACATCGATTACTACCCTTACAATCTGACAGCATTCTTGCCATTTCCTCTTTGTGCTTACCTTGGCCATTCACCTATCTTTTCTATCCCTTTTGACCTTCTGATCTTTATCCCTGGACAAATGCCTGCCTTTGGATCTCTTTTGGTTGATTATTTAAAGGAGTGTGTAACTCCTTGTTATTGAGCACCTTACAAATCTATTGCTGGACTGAGATTTGAGCCCAGAGTGTGAACTCAGTTATAGTAAGCCTAGGTCTCTATCAGAGAAGTAGGCTTGATCTTAAAAAAATATATTTTTAGTTTTGTTCCACATTTTCTATACGAACTCTGTAGTAGTTACATAATTTCATGTCAACTTAAAGATTTATAAAAGTTTAGGGGTGTCAATCAGGTGTCAACCTGTCAATCAGAGCCTTATGCTGACTTCCTGTGGGCGTGGCCTTCTCATAAGGAGGACCCTGGGAACCTCTCTTTCTCTCTCTTCCTTTATCCTCTTGAGCTAACGCTGATTGCGGCAGCCTGTGATATTCCTGCTTTCTGTATCATTGCATGTGGTCGTATGAGTCTGAAGGAGGTGTTATGGTCTAGTGTCAGCCTTATGAACTTAAGTCACTCTGAGTTGGGATGTTTTCTTGATCTATAATTACTTCTTGATAAAAAACTTGCACTTATATGAGTGTCACTAAAACTGGTCTACCCGGTCTAACACAAACTCCTATTGTGATCCCACTCTTGACTCTATTCAGGGGTATATTTACAACACATATAAATATATACGTAGAAATAGCCTAAAGATGAAATGTATTGATTATCAAATTCATGCTGGAACCACAAGTCTTTTAACATCTCAGGGGATACATCGGAAAGGGGAGCACAGTAGCCCTAGCTTTCTAAAGAACCAGCACCCAAATATTCACTCTGACTTCCTGTAAAACTTTACCCCAAACCTACTACTTTTGTTGCAACCCATCCTAATGATCCTCATGTGAATGCTAGTAAAAATAGTTCATGTTGAGACTGGGCAAGAGTATTCAGAGAGCATTGTCCTCATTCCATCTCTGTTCTAAAAGGATGGTATCTCGTGATCCTATTTTCAAAATACTTCATACATTCTTACTATCATCTTCCTATATTGTTAAATGAAAACATTTTTGCTGTTTAATTAATGCTAAGTCCCCAGGGTTAAAATATAGCTGCTCTTTTGGGGTAAACTTAGCTTTAAATCTTGTAATATTATCTGTAATTCTATTTTAAAACTTAAAATTAGCTAATAGAGGTGATATATTAAATGCTATAAACATTTATTATTAATGTGATTATATTTTAAACATCTCAAACTCTAACTACAAAATTAATATGTTAGATTCTCAAAAGTGTTCTCAGAATTGAAAAAGCAAGCTTCCAAATGTAAGAATCAATATACCCAGGCACCTAAACTATATCAACAGACCTAAAATAACTTTTGAAAATATTAAAAACCCTGAGAAACATATTTCTAGGGGGTTTAGAAAAACATACATATTTAATAATAAAAAGAAAAAAGAAAAGCTAGAAGTGATTATATATATTCAGCAAAATGAATGCATAAAACATAAAATCTAACTGTCCACGTTATCTGTACCAATTGTGAAGATGATGGGAAAATTAATATTATGAAAGTTTTGTTGATGCTGGAAAGCTGAAGTATGTTACTTGAGTAAAGCATAATATTTTTAATAACTAGAGAAATACCTTATATAATGGATAGAGAGCAGCACCCAGCATGGAATATTATTTGGTACCATCATGAGATAGCAGAAGGCACTAGATACAGCTGAAGATTTGGAGGAGGTGGTGAAGAAAGGGATTGATTACATGGAGGAATTTACTTTCAAAGCAAGAAAGGGATGCTTGAGTAATTTAAGAAGTTCTGGGATTGTGTAATTTGAGGACCACTGACGGGCCAAGAGTTAATAGCTGCAGAGCTTACAATCGAGTAAAAGGGAGAGCCCATCACACAACTCACCCCAACTTCCTCCCGCAGCTCTGTGCCATACCATGAAGGGTCTGACACATGAGTGTGGACATTTTGCCCACCCTTCAGAATTGCGATCGCTTCACTCCTCTCACTCTCTGTGAGAGAAGAGTCACACTATACTCACCCCTGACATGTCATCCACCTCCTGCAGGATAAAGCTAAGAATAGGCTTGTGCAGACCGCAGGAGTGTTAAATTAAATAGGCAGATTTATGGTTCCAGATATCCTGCTTCTAATTTAGAAGAGGATCAAAAACATTGTCTAGGCACAATCTTTTATCTTTAGGGCTATTGGCCTGTAAGGAGGGGTCTGGCTGAAGGAGAGTCAGAGCTAGGCCTTTGGTAGGTTTGCTAGATTTAAAAGCGAATACAAATTATGTTGAAGCAGTTTCTGCTAGAAATGAGCTGAGTCAATCTTCCTAAATGAAACCCAGAGAAGCACTGATGAAAGAAATGAGAACCAGAAAAGCAGGCATAGAAAACAATACAGCACTATTGCTGGTCTCTAAGTGTGATCACCCTAGGAATAGCTTAACTGCTTAATGTGCAATCAAGCAACTCTTCAATTAATACTATCCTTTTTCAGTTTTGTGCTTTTAAATAATTTTGCCAAGCATTATTTGCATCTGTTGGTATCTGTAGTATCAATGATTATTTACATTTCAGTTTAAATTCATTAATGTATAAAGGAATAACAAGCATCAAATTGCTAATCACAAGGTTGGCAGTTCAAACCCACCAGTCATGCTGCAGGTGGCAGTTGAGGATATCTGCTCTCCTAAAGATTCACAGCCTGATAAACCTTATGTAGGGTTGTTGTGAGTCAGAAACAACAATGGAAGTGGGTTTGTAAAAGGATAATTCAATTTGTATATGATTTTTACAATTTCACCCTGAATCAGAAATGAGTATGTCCAATGTGGCCAGGAAGTATGAAATAAATTCCTGGTGCTTTTTATATTTTGTATCACATAGGAATCCTTGAAGGAATATTATATGTGTCTATATCAGTGTTTCTCAATTTAGTGAAAGGAACACACTAATTTTTCTTTTTAATCTAAATTTTTAATCCTGTGCAGGTTAATATTACAGAAAATACAATGGAAAGGAGTTATTAGGGTATTAGATAGGTTTCAGTTGGCTCAACTCAGGGGCAAAGATGGATGCAGTGGGTCCCATCATCTTCCCTCTGCTGAAGAGAAGGGCCATTGTAGAGTTCCCACTCCCCATACATGCATTTCTCACAGCTTTTGTAAAGCCTCTGAACCCATAATGGAGTGCACTTAAGGGGGTTGGTTGAGAAGACTTACAAAGTAAGTTCATTCTAGCATTCCAAAGATATTCTACATCTTTGAATATTTTATTCTCAAGTATATATGAAAGTTCTGTCATTCCAATTTTACTTAATGTAGTAGACTATTTGGAGGCCAGACTTTAGTCAACTAACCAAGCAAACTGATGATAGAACCATTTCATAATGTTTGAACAAATGCACTGAAACTGGAGTCTACATAGTTGTACTCATATTAAAGAATTAGACCAACCCCAACATATTTCTTCCACCCTGGTTCAACACCATTGGGATCTATTCCCAAACACATTCCTTTGTCTGAAAATTTCCAGTGATGACAAGAATATGCAGCTTAGTTTCATAAGAGGTTCCTTTACTGTTGTCATGATAAGATTTATGTGTAACATTGGCTAGGCTATACTGTTGTTGTTCAATCCTATGAAGTTGGTTCCAACTCATAGAGATTGGATGTGTACAGTAGAATGAAATACTGCTAGTATTATAAATTCTCATAATTGTTGTGATCCTTGAATCATTTGTTGCAGGCATGGTATCAATCTGGTTGAGAGTGTTCCACTTTTTTCATGGATCATCTACTTTACCAAGCGTGATGTTCTTTTTCCTGGGGCTGATCCTTTCTAATAACATGTCCTAAGCACATGAGAAGAAGGTTTGGTAACATTGCAAAGCTAGTATATAGTCCTCAGTTATTTACTCAAATCATAATCTAGGTGTTATTATCAAAGCAATTGTAGATGTCACTAATTTTACAAGAGTGTCATTTTACAGTAGTTGCATTTAAGTCAAAGGAACTGATTGCAGATAGTCTGTATGATCCTGATTCAGTGAATTAAAAAACTTTCAGAGCAGAACTGAAATTTCCCTGAAATGAGAAGAAATGGTGCTTGAATACTGCAGCTTCAGCTTGTGCCCAATGGTTTAATCTTTACCTTCCTCACAGTCAACCCTATGTATTTTGTACTTGTCTCACCAGCTGCCACAACCACTTAAGCCAAATCCTTGCAATAAATCCCTTAATATGCATGTTCTACTGCTTCTCATTTTCTGGGTGAGCTCTGACTGACATAACTGCTTAGGATGCAAATTGGTATAATACCTTCATGAGCAATGTGGGGTACTTAGTAAAATTGAAAATGTGCTTACCCTAAATCCTAGTAATAACATGTTTAGCTTAAAGCCTATGAAGACTCTTTTCTTTTTGTGCAAAGGATGCATATTGAAGACTTTTTTATGGCAGTATTGTTTACAATACTGGAAAGTTAATATCTATGACTATGAGAATAGATAAATAAATAAGATGAAATAGCTTGTAAACATAGAAGTTATCCACAGAGCTTTTTGTATCAATATGACTTAATATAATATAATGAGGTTCAAAGACTGTGAAAACAACCAACTTCTCTGAAAAAGATTCATATTAAAAATTCCTGAATTGAGTGGGAGAAAATGTGGACCCAAACTCAAATTCCTCACACAGACCAGGCTTACTATGTGGATAGAGACTGGGGGGACCCTCCAGACTGTGGCCTTTGTCACCCTTCAGAGATAGCACTGAAATGACCCCTGTAGTAGGACAATCAACAATTCAAGCTCAAAAGGGCAACATTTACCTACAACATTCAGAGGGTTAAGAGGAAGGAGTAATGGGAGTAAGGGAGGCAACCTATCAGTGAGGATACATAGAGGGGATTGCAATGGATGAGTTCAAACAAGGTGTATGAATTGTTGAATACAAAATTGGTGACCTGTTCTGTCAACCTCCATCAAATTCACACACACACACACACACACAAACATAGAGTCTGTTGAAAATAGAATTAAATGACAGTGCATTTCCCCCTGAATTTTTAGTTAAATAGTCTGTTAAATTTTTGTTCAGCATCACACTGGCTGTATTTCTGATGTTTGTGGTTGCAGGGCATGTGAGGGCAGTAGTTTCACCAATTTGCTGCCATCGGCTGAAGGTGTTCTCAGAAATGGACTTAGCTTGGTATCCACACAGCTAAGGGAAGACAGGACTCTGCTCTGGTTCCCCAGGCTGCTCCAGATCGCCAATGTGATCAGCATGCTATCTTGAGCTGGAAGTACTTCCCTGAACTTTTACAGCCTCCTCATATTAGATGAAAAGTGGCAGTTTTCATGGGAGTCATAAAGAGTTTCTCTGGAATTAAAACAGAAACAAAAGCACATAAAATTCTTAGACAAATTAGGCAACGAAGTTTTCTGCCTCATGGAGATCCCACATGTTACAGAGTAAAACTGCTCCACAGCGTTTTCTTGGCTGACGTCTTTACAAGGCAGATAGTTCTTTCTTTTGTGGTGACAATAAGATGGTTTGAACAGTCAACTTATAGGTTAGTATTCAAGTGCAAACTGCCAGTATATGTGTGAGACATACACTGTATATCTCCATATACACAGTATATACGTATAATTTATACATGGATTACATTTGTGCACATAGATTCGATACATAGAATATACACAGGAATGTAAAGTGTATATTTAAAATAGATGTGTGTGTATATGTGTGTGTGTGTATATATATATATGTATATACATATAAAACAAAGAACATCTGAAGTTTCTTGACTTTGAGCCCAGAAATGGCCATAAAGTACTCCAATCCCAAAGTAGGATATTCTTGGGAGCTCAGTGTGCCAATAGAAAATCTTCTCTGAAACTGGGAAGAGGCAAGATATGCCAGAAAGAAATTCCAGTCAAGTCCAGTGTGCAAATATGGTTGGATTCTGATTTGCTCCAAGTAGACACAGACAAGAAAGAAAAGGAAAAAATATCAGACAATCATGATGATTCTCACATTGGCAATATTTGAAAAATGTTTTTAATTTGTTTTGTTCTGATGATTCTAATGGTATTGTGATTGTGGTACAAAGAAGGAATTTTATCTTTGAGAAACACTACTCACATATGTACTGGTGAAAGGATACGATACTTGGAATCTGTTTCAAAATATTCTGAGGTAGGAAAATAAGGATGAGTTATAAAGAAATACGCTTAGACATGCACTGACAATGGTTGCAGTCTGACACTAGGCATACCAGAATTCCTTGTTCTGCTCATTTATGCAAAGGGAATCCTGGTGGCATAATGGTTCCATGCTAATGGAAAGGTTAGCAGTTTGAAAATGACAGCCACTCCCTAGGAGAAAGGTGAGACTTTCTCTGCCGATAAAGAGTTACCATATCAAAACCCCCAGAGGCAGTGCTACCCTGTTCTATAGAGTGTCTATGAGATGAAATGGTCTTAGTAGCAGTAAAATATATACATACATTAATGATTTCCAAATAAAAAGATGAAGAGTAATGTGACGTAGAAAAATGAGTCATTGAAGCATGTGTACATATAATGCATTTTATGATGACTCTGCTTGGTTTGAGTGGCTAGGTAGTGATGAAACAATTCAAGGCATCCTCGAAGAGAAAGAGCGGAACACGTTCCTGAGACGAGTGAAGAATTAAGAGTTGGATGTGTTGATTTCTGAGTCTTCCCCAGATGGAATACATAGAAATAAAAAAAGAATATATCTGTGAAAAGGCATAATAGAGAAGTCAATATCAATCGACAGCTAAAATCAGGCCAGGGACTGACTGTGGAACAGACCTTCCATTGTTTATACGTAAGCTCAGGAAAAAGCTGAGGAAAATTAAAACTAGTCCACAAGAGTCAAAATATGACTTTGACCTTCTCCTAACTGAATTTTGAGAACAGCTCAAGGACATATTTGATGCTTTGGACCCTAGTGACAGAAGACCTGATGAGCTGTGTGAGGACATTGAGACCATTATTCATGAAAAAAGCAAAAGATCATTAAAAAGTCAGGGAAAAAAGAAAGGATCAAAGTGGGTGGCAGAAGAGACTTTGAAAACTTGCTCATGATCATAGACTAGCTAAACCAAAGGGAAGAAAGGATAAAGTCAATGAACTGTATAGCGAATTTCAAAGGACATCTCCAGAAGACAAAGTCAAATAGTGTAATAAAATGTGTAAAGACATAGAATTAGAAAACCAAAGGGAAAGAACTTGCTCAGCATATCTGAAACTGAAAGAACTCAACAAAAATTTCAAGCCTTGAGTTGCAATCCTGAAAGTTTCTATGGGCAAAATATTGAATCACGTGGGATGCAGTAGGTAGCCCACCATTTTAGGAGGTAGCATGTTAGCAAGAACCACTGAAGGGACAAGGTCAAACTGCACTGAATGCACCAGCCAAAAACAACATTCCAGGAATTGATGGAATACCAATTGGGATGTTTCAACAAACTGATGACGTACTGGAAACACTTAGTCACCAATGCCAGAAAATTCGGAAGACACTACTTGGCCAACTGACTGTCCATAATGGTGCCCATTCCAAAAAAAAAAAAAAAAGGTGACCCAACAGAATACTCAACCTGTAGAACAACATCATTATTGATATCACATGCAAGTGACATCTTGCTGAAGATTAGAAGTTCAGAAGAAATTGTGGAATAAAGATTATCATTGTTGTCAGATGGTCCTTGACGCAAAGCAGAATACCAGAAAGATGTTTACTTGTGTTTCACTGACAATACAAAAGCATTTGTTTGACTGTGTGGATCATAATAAACAACAGATAACCTTGAAAAGAATGGGAACTCCAGAACTCTTCGTTGTGCTCATGAGGAATTTATACGTGAATCAAGAGGCATTTTCCCAAATAGAACAAGGGAAGGCTTTCTGGTTAAAAATTCAGAAAAGAGTGGAGAGAAGGTGGGGTAGAGAGACGGACCCAACTGCAAGGATATACACATACACTCCTATTTGAAGGATGGGCATTAAAGGCGTGGGTTGGGGAGAGGTCGGGCAGTGTAAGATATGACAGAACAATAATAATTTATAAAATATTGAGGGTTGATGGGGAAGGGAGAGCAGGGGAAGAGGGGAAGGGATGGAAAAGCTGATACCAAGGGCTCAAGGGAAATGGCGGATGATTGGTGAACGATAACAGCAACGGACATGTGAAGGTGTTTGGCACAGTAGGTTTATTTATGTATTGTGAAAAATGATGTATAAGTACCCAATAAAATGATGTTTAATAAAAAAAATCAGAAAAGATAATTAAAATTAAGAAGATTGGGAAAGGTGTTTATCAGGGTTGTGTCCTATCATTATACTTGTTCAGCCTGTATACTGAGAAAATCATCAGCGAAACTGGCTTATCTCAAGAAAAAATGTGGCATCACGATAGGAAGAAGGCTTACTAACAACCTGTGATCTGTAGATGACATAACCTTGCTTGCTAAAATTGAAGAGGACTTGAAGCACTTGCTGATGAAGATCAAGGACTGCAGCCTTCAGTATGAATCACAACTCAATGTAAAGACCCAGATCCTCACCTCTGGACCAATAGGTAATATGCTAAATTGAGAAAAGGTTGAAATTGTCAAGGATTTTGTCTTGCTTGTATCTACAATCAGTTTTCATGGAAGCGGTAGTTTAAAAAATCAAAAGGTGTGCCTCATCAGGTAAATCTGCTGCACAGCGCCCTTTTGAGTATACTGAAAAGTAAGGATGTTGCTTTGAGGACTAAGATGTGCCTAACCCAAGCCATGGTCTATAAAATTGCCTCACATGCATGAAGTTGGACATTGAGTAAGGAAAAGCTGAAGAAGAATTGGTGCATCTGAATTGTGGTGCTTGAGAAGAAAACTGAGACTGCTAATAGAGCAAACGGATTGATCTGTCTTGGAAGAAGTCAGTCAAGAGTGCTCCCTGAAAAAAAAAAGAGTGCTCCCTGGAGACATGGATGACAAGAGTTCATCTTACAAACTTTGAACATATTGTCAGGAGATTCCAGTCCCTGGAGAAAGACGGACTTGGTAGAGTGGAGATGCGGTGAAGGAGTAGAAGGGCCTCAAGGAGAGGAATTGGCACCCTGGCTGCAGCAATGGTCTTAGACATAGACACAGCTGTTAAGGTGGTGCGGGACCGTGCAGCATTTCACTCTGTTGTGCATAAGGTCACTGCAGATCACAGTGACCTCCATGAAACCCAACAATCACAGTGTGGATTTCTACCCAGTGCAGAGCTGGCTATTATCATGTCTCCCCCACACTTCCCCTTTCTCTTTATGTTTTAATGAGTTTGTGGACTCTTAGCCATCTCATGGAAATGAATCACTTTCATGAGTGGTCTCGATGTGAATAAGGAATATAGCAAAGATTTGGAAAGAATAGTAAGAACCACCATTACTGAATTATACATGTACATATTCTGGAGACTATGTACATATTTGTGCATGTGAGTTGTCATCCATAATGACATTTAATCATCATAAAAGGAAGATAGATTTTTGTTATGTGTGTCTTGAAATCCTGGTGGAGAAATGTAGGCTCATTGGAAGTCCAGAAGCTCTGTTCCAAGCCTTGCATGGGATTAGCTACAGTGTGGTCCTGAAATGATTAATATCAACCTGCAAATGCTTCATCACTAATGATTCGAATGTATTTAGGTGACATTTTTATATTTCAAGTGCTAGGGACAGACTAAGGTATCATTATCCCCACTTCCATTAATAATAACTACCATTTTCTTAGTGCTGGATTCTAGGTTGTGCTGTAAGCACTTTGTGCGCACTATCTTATTTTAGTCCTCACAATGTAAGTACTGCTGCTATGGTAAGAGAGAACTGAGTGAGACTCACAGAGACAGAGCACTAGCTGGACTAAGTCAGTACTTCCTTTGCTAACTTGCTGTCTTTCCTGGGTTTTCCTAAGGGCTAAGGGACGAGGAAGCATAGCAAAATGGCTTTGCAGTCATGGGACTTGATAGGATTTTTGTGCAGAGAAATAGGTGCTATATGTAAAGTACTTAGCACAGCCTCCTGCATCAGTTAGTGTCAGTCAGGTGAGACTTTAGGATGATACACAGGCAAACTTCTTTTTATTGTGTCTTTCTTTCTGGTTTCACTGATCTTCTGAGGCTTGGGTGTGTGTGTGGGGGGTGGGAGTGGGGGAGGGAGTTGCAAATTGAAGGGTTGTGGTGGCCTTACATCGAATCCTCAATTGGTTTTATTTTTCCAACCTCATGTACTCACTTTGTATCTCGTGTCAAATTTTGGTCTTTTGGACATTTCAAAGTTTTTGATAATTCCATCGCACACTTAATTGTCTGCATCATAGTGTCAACATAGCATTTACATGTACTGGGAAATCAAGACATTGGTGTGACTTCTTTTAAGGCAATATTCACTTTTGTGCTGTGGTCTGAAGTTGAACCCTTATCATTTTTTTCAGGTATAATAGGTAAGTTGTTAGGAAGAGATCATTGCCTGGACTTTAGGGGTCAAGCCACCCTGTTGGCTCTTAAGGGCAGCATAATCCCAGGTTTATACAGATTCTGGATCATGTGTACACAGATAATTTTGGAAGAAAGCAGAGAACTGGCTTCTTGGACTTCTTTCTCTTATTCGAAGAGTCCACAAGGCTAGAGTCTAAGAACATTTCTGCTTTAAGAGATGAGAAAAAGTATTCCTGCTGATGGGCGAGGTTATCACATAGTTTAAAGTTTGGACAAGCAATTAGCTCACTGTGGATATCCTGTCACCACTAAGCAGGACATGGTGGAGTGACTTCAAGAGATAACTCGATGATAAATGCTTCTCTCAATCGGGCTTTTTATCTGAGCCAAACTCACACACACCCAATGGGAACTGTTAGCAAGTAGTCAAGACGAATAGCTTTAGAACTTTTAAATGCTTTGCACATAACTTTTCTCATTATAAGTGTAAAATCAGGTTTGTTGTCAAAAACTGGAAAATAGAGTTTTACTATACATGTATAAAGTAAGAACATTTTCATGTGATAGATGGTCCTATTAAAGTCCTGACTTTCAGATTGTCTTTGGAGAATTCCACAAAAAAAAAAAAAAGAAAGAGGATTATTTAAAAAAAAACTTTTATTTTCTAATGAAATGAAAAGAGACCTTCCATGGCTCTGTAAAACTTTCCCGTTTTATTACGCTATGGCAAGTCAATATGCCATACTTTAGTTTTTTCAAAAAAGCAGGCTTACATTTTAGACATCAATGCAAGGGCTGGTGGTGACAGCTTTTGAGTTGAGGCTTCGGTTTAGAGGGTCCTGCTTCACACATTTCTCATGAAGCGTGCAATACTGCAGGGGCAGAGCTTTTTGAATGGAAGATTTATTTGCTTTGCCATGTCCTCAAGACATGGGACATTTCCAGAGGTAGAGCTCCAGAGGAAGGCTGGGGGCAGTACAAAGGATTCAAATGCTTGATGGCTATGCAAAAAGTTAGATACTTGCATCTAGCTATAGTTTCTCAGTAGACAAAGCTGATGGCTTTATTTTAAAAAATTAGCCCCTGAAAATCCCATGCAGCATTCTTCTTCTCCACTGGAGTACCAGGGATAACCAGGAGTCATAAGCAACAAATACTATAACAACTGATTAGAGTTTAGGATCCTGTAAGTCTATATGTAGTTATATTTTATAGCACTTACAAGGATTTTAAAATGCTTTAAACTTGTTTTCATGTTTAATAGTTTCTACTTTCTCTTCAATTGAGGCTTTTCTGGTTCTCTTTGTTATTGTTAATTTTGTTGGGGGTGGGTTGTATGCTTTTCTGTGTATGAAACCTAAGAGAATAAAATCCACAGAGACAGTAATAGGATGAATAGTTTCTTGGGGGTGTGGCAGGGTTAGGCTGAGAGGAAATGGGAGGTAATAACAATGAGTACAAGAAAGAAGAAAATGTTCTGAAATTGATTCTGACAATGATTGTACAACTGTTTTTGATATTATTTAATTAGGTAACTGGGTGAAATGTGGATTATGTCTTTTTTAAAGAAAAGGACAAACTATATGTTTAAAGTACACAGACAGGGGACTTCCAGATATAACCCAGACTCAGAAGAAGACATGGATGCCTTGCTGATGTCACATGGATCTTGACTATGCAAAGATATTTGGATACATGGATCATAACAAATCTATGGCTAACATTGCAAAGAATGAGGATCCCAGAACATCAAATTTTGCTCATTCAGAACCTGTGCATATACCAAAAGTAGTCCTTGGAAGAGAACAGGGGTTTGCTGTGTGGTTTAAAACCAGAGAAAGGGTGCATTAGGACTTTACCTCTCACTGGATTTTTTTTTTCAGTCAGCCTGCTCTGTAGGGATATTGGATGAGCAGCTGTTAACTGAAAAGTCAACAGGTTAAACTTGTCACCTTGTTAAAAAGTCAGCAGGTTAAACTTGTCAACTTGTTAAAAAGTCAGCAGGTTAAACTTGTCAACGGTTCTGGGGGAGAAAGATGAGGCTGTCTAATTGTGGAAAGACCTTACAGGCATGGAAACCCTATTGATGCCGGCAATGGGTTTTGTGTGGTTTGAGGGTGTGCGGATCAAATACTCCTAAAAGCTGCACTATGTCAAGAAGAATATGGCACTAAGGTTGGAGGAAGGCTATTAGCAATATGCAGATGGCACAACCAGCCTCGCTGAAAGTGACGGGACCCGAAGTCTTTATTGATGAAGATCAAACAGTACACACTTCAGTATGGATCACAACTCAATATGAAGAAAACAAAAATACTCACTAAGGGACCAATAGCACATCATGACCTCTGGATAAAATACTGATATTGTCAAGACATTTGCTTGGCTTGGATCCATAATCAACAGCCATGGAAACCACAGTCAAGGAATAAAATGAGAGGAAGCACAGGGCAAATCGACTACAAAAGATCTGCATGAAATATTTAAAAGTGGAGATGTTATTTTGAAGACTACTGGTTAAAGTGTGCCTGACCTTTTCTGATATCTCAGATGGATATGTGGCTGAACCAACAGATAAGAAAAACCAAAGAAGAATCACTGTACTTACATCAAGGTATTGGAAAAGAATAGACAGTGAACTATCAGCAGAATAAACAAATCTGTCTTGGAAGAAGGACAGCTAGATTCGTCTTTAGAATCGAGGATGGCAAGACTTTGTATCACCTGTTTTGGACATGCCATGAGGAGGGGCCGGTCTTTGGAGAAGGGCATCATGCTTGAGTAAGGATAAAATCAGTGGAAACAGAGGAAGACTCTCAAGGAAATAGATTGATATATGTGCTGCTACCGTGGGCTCCAGCATAGGAACAACTGGGAGAGCGTCCAGGACTATGAATCACTACAACTCAGAGTCCACTCTATGGCGGCCTACCACTACATCAAGCATTGAATGAAAGCAACGCAAAGCATTATTTTCCAATTATTCCTCTCTTTCGGTTGCTAAGACATTTTCTGATAAGCTGGAAATTGTCATCTTTATCTTTCTGTCGCAACTTCTGTTTTCCTGTGGGTTCACTGGCTTTGTGGTCTCTTCCTGAGGTTATGTCCCTCTTTCCTAAGCAACTGAGAGATTGGATGCAGAGTCCCCAGTCAGGTGTCCTGAGAGAACAAGCAAAACACTCACAGGTTTGGTAAGGAGGGGGCATTTGCTTGTGCCAACCCAAGAATGTCTCTTTTACCTTCTAGCCAAAGAACCTGAGTCAAATAAACCACAATTCAGGAAAATACTTAACTTCTCTTCGAGATTTTTGAGAGACACGTAAAAACTTCCTTCAGGGTTGAAGCGCTTTCAAAGCTTGTCTTTTCTAGGAAATAATTGCTCTTAGGTGTCAAGGGAGATGCAAGAGACTTTTAGGAAGTTTAATGTCTGAGCACAAAATACTGATAGAAACTACAAAGGGCTTGCGATGAATGGGCTTACCCGATTGCTGGCATAGCAAGATGCTGCTGAGAGGCACTTGCCAAAGTCATTATTTTGAGTGCATTAGCTTGCTAATGTATTCAGTGAACTAGTTAATTGTAGAATAAGTTGAGCACATAAATAGCACATTATCTATGATCCAAATAGACCCCCGAACGTGGCATTTAAGCAGATTGGTGGGGGGAACTTCTAAAATTTCCTTTGGCTGTGTGGCAGGTTAATCGGGGGTCCTGGAAATCAACAAGGTTTGAAAATAAGAGTTTGTCAGCAAGGAAGAATCCCAGTACAATCATTGATAAAAAGTGATAGCTTTTGATATTAAGTGAGACAGGTGGGAGATGAGAAACTCAACAGAATTATTAGGGCCAAGGGGGAAGACATTATAGGGATTGGTAAAAAGTGAGGGAAGGGGAAGCTTCTCAGAAAATATAGGTGAAAGATCTCAGACGGGAATACCAGGATGTACTTGAGCGGATGACAATGCAATTGTGATGTGGAAGCTCGCCCGCTCTAAAGATAATTTGTGGAGCCCCTGCAGAGGTCTGAATCTGAGTTGGCTTCTTGAAAAGAGGTTCTGCATCAGAGACAAGCAATGGATGAGAATGTGCATCGTAAAGGGTACCACTGGACATCTCCCATAGGTTGTTTCAAAACTAAACATGATCTCAGATCAGCATCTTTGGACAGCAAAGGCAAGGGTTGTATGTGGAGAAAAGTATGTGTAAGGAGGGGGGACAGGGGTTGAAAGTGAGATTTTATTAAGAAAGTAGTCACATCTGACATTAACATCCTTTGAAAATGCAGGGCTTAATTGAGAAAGTAATATCAGGGTGCAGTGTAGCACCAAGAACAAATCACAGTAGTAAATTCCCGGGTGGGTAATTCCTTATTGCCTAGAACGTACGCTCTCAGCATCTTCAGTATCACTCAACTTATTGATCAATGTTGAAATAGCCAAACTCGCTGCCATCCAATCTGGGGTGACTTATTTTGTTTTCTCACTGCTGAGAATGAAAATATTTACTTTTGAATGAGACATTTTAGTTTCTTCATTTTTTTTGCATTATAGACATGTATAAAAGTTTCACTTTATTGGGGGCTCTGAGAGCTCTTATCACAATCCATACATAGAACCATTGTGTCAAACACATCTGTACATACGTTGTCATCTTTTTCAAAACAGTTTATTCCTACTTGAGCCCTTGGTATCAGCTCCTCATTTACCCCTCTCTCCAATTCCTCTCTCCCCCATGTCCCTTTGATAATTTAAAATTCTTCTTCTTTTTTCTTCCTGTTTTACATCTGCCACTGTCTCCCTTCACCCACTTTTCTGCTGTTCATTTTCCTGGGAGGGATGGGCATATGTCAATTCTTGTAATCGGTCACCTTAGTGCTCCCCCCTTCCCTTCCCCGTCTAGTATCACTCTTTCCCTTACTGATCTCGAGGGGTTCATCTGTTCTGGATTCTCTGTGTTGTGAAGTCTTTTCTGTACCAGTATGCATGTTCTGGTCTAGCCAGATCTATAAAATAGAATTGGGATTGTAATAGTGGGGGTTGGAGAAAGAGGGTGGAAAGCATTAAAGAATTACAGGAAGGTCATATGTTTCATTGGTGTTACACTGCACCCTGAATGGTTTGTCTCTTCCTTGTGGCCCTTCTGATAGGGAGTGCCCAATTGACTACTGATGGGCTTTGAGTCTCCATTCCTATCCTTCCTCTCATTCCATTGATATGATTTTTTTTGTTTTGTGTCTTTGATGCCTGCTTCCTGATCCCATTGACACCTCATGATAACACAGGCTAGTGGGCTTCTTCCATGTATGCTTTGTTGCTTCTCAGCTAGATGGTTGCTTGTTTATCTTCAACCTTCTAAGACCCCAAATGTTATAGCTTTTGATAGCCAGGCACCATCAGCTTTCTTCACCACATTTGTGTATGCACCCATTTTGTCTTCAGCAATCCTGTCAGGGAAGGTGAGCATTACAGAGTGCCATGTTAGTAAAACAAAGTGTTCTTGTGTTGAAGGAGTACTTGAGTGGAGGCTCAATGTCCATCTGCTGCTGTAAACTTTATAAATAAATATATGTACATACTGGCACACCCAATTGGTTTTGCCCCGCAGAAGCTTCAGCATCAAACATATGGGATGGAAACTTTACTAATGAATTAGTGCAAAGTGATATCTAGAAATTGTAAAGTTTAGAGATTCTTGAATTGCAAAACTATGATTCCAGATAGCCTGAGGTGGAGAAGCAGTGAGCCTTTTGACTATTTAAAGATATAACTATTAAAAGATGATCAGGAGGACAGCATAGCAGGAGCATTGCACAGTGTATTTGTGCTTTTGACTTTTGAATCTCTACCATGCATGATGTTCTTGTGTGATGTTTCGAGGATGATCAGATTCAATATGGCATTATGACACTATTTTAAAAATACTTTTTATTGTAGTTTGGGTAAAAGTTTACAGAGCAAATTAGCTTTCCATTTACTGATTTATACTTTGGTTGTTTCATGACATGAGTCTACAATGACCTTGTACACACCCTTAATTCTTCCTCCCTGTTTCCATGCACTCTCTTTCTTGCTTCTTCTCACCTTCCTCACTTTTTGAGCAAATGCTGCCCTTTGGTCTTGTGTGATTGATCGTCCTGAGAAGTACAGTCCTCCGTGATTTTTTTTCACAGTATAGCTTCACCTATTATTTGGCTGAATCCAAAGGCAGGTCTAGTTCTAGGCTTAAAGAGAATCTGAGAGCCATTGTCCTGGAAGTCCCACCAATCTCTATCAGATCACTAAGTATGAACTATTTTTCTGATTGTGAATTTTGTTATTTTTTTCCCCTTCCCTCTTTGTCTAGGGCTTTCTACTGTGATCCTGATCACAGCTGCATAATGACATTTTTTCTATCTTTACAGGGAGAATTCCTTCTGTAGATGAGATTTGTGAATAACAATTTGTGGTGAATAGCGTAAAAATTGGAACAGTTCCAGCCTTCTGTCTACTTAGGCGAGACTTAAATTTCTATCTTACGTGTGGCGCTGAGCTGTGATCTATTCATGACTGCAGAAGCTTTCCCTGGGTTCGAGCTGTCCATGCATGGAAATCTGAAAACCCATCCTTACCCATCCTAGCCACCATTTTCTATGAGCTCATTACAAAAGAGATGCACAGTATTTGGCTGGTATACATAGCAGATTTCAAATCAAGCCCCAGATGGAAACACCTACATAAATCTACAGGAAGAATGAGTAAAGAAAACAAGTAAATGTCACCATCATGTTATATATTTCAAACAAAATAGAACTTGCAAACACACAGAGAAAAGTTTCATCTCTGCACATTGATAACACTCTGCCCACCAGAGCACTTCGATTGTTCCTAAAGGTTCCTCCAGTTTAGATGACAGAAGAAATGTTTTTTTTTTATTCAATCATAGCAACAATTGGGAAGATGGCACAGGACCGGGCAACGTTACAGGATTCGTTGTTCATAGAGTCTCCATGAGACCAGGCAGCACTTCTTTCTCTTGTATATTGGGTTGCTATGAATCAGAACCATCTCATGACACCTGAGAACAAGTGCAGGCACTGGCCTTGCCCCTCAGGTGAGGCCACTCTTTAGGCAAGGTTGTAGGACCTCAGCCACTATTGCCGGGTTAACATTTGGTCCTTACATAAATTGCTAGTTGCCCTTGAATCAACTCCAATCCATGATGACCTTACATGTAACAGAATGAAACATTGCTCAGCCCTGTCCCATTTTTCTTGTATTTTCAAACCATCATTTTATTGGGGGCTCTTACAGCTCTTTTTTTTTTTTAGGTTGATATTCCCATTTATGTATCTATTTAAGTTTCTTTTTTTAATTAAATGTAGATTTTATTGGGGGCTCTTACACCTCATATTAAGCATGCTTGCACACATGTTGCCACATTCATTTCCAAACATTTTCTACTTGAGCCCCCAGCATAAGCTCCTCTTTTTCCCTTTCCTTTAGTTCTTTTTTTTTTATAATCATTACATCAATTGTTTCAAGCACATTTGTACACGTTGCCACCAGGATTTCCAAAACTTCAGTATTAGCTCCTCTTTTTCCCCTCCTTCTCCATTCCCTGCAACCCTCATGATCCCTTGATAAATTATTTTTATTTTCACATTTTACACTATCTGCTGTTTCTCTTCACCCACATTTCTGTGGTTTGCACCCCTAAGGGGTGTTATATGTTGATCATTATAACAAAATAGAACATACAAACACATAGAAAAAAGTTCCATCTCTACACTTTGATAACCATCACCCCCCACCCCCCGCCTCCCCCTCTTCGTCTTACCCTCATGGTATCACTACTCCCATTATTGTTCCTGAGGGGTTTATCTGTCCTGGATTCCCTGTGTGTAAATGTTTTATCTGTACCAGGATACATGCTCTGGTCTAGCCGGATTTGTAAGGTAGAACTGGGGTCATGCTAGTGGTTGGGGGGAGGAAGCATTAAAGAACTACAAGAATGCTGTATTTGTTTCGTTGGTGCTGTGACCCTTCTGTGAAGGGATGTTCAATTGTCTACAGATGGATTTTAGGTCTCTACTCCAGCCCCCTCTCCCCTTGTTCTCATTGATATGATTGTTTTGTGTTTTCTGATGCCAGATACCTGATCCTGTGAACACCTTATGATCACACAGACTGGTATGCTTCTTCTCTGTGGGCTTTATTGCTTCCCTGCTAGATGAATGTCTGTTCATCTCCAAGCCTTTAAGACTCCAGGTACTATATTGATAGTTTGGCATTATCACTTTTTTCACCACACTTGCTTATGTACCTATATTGTCTTTAGCAATTATGTAGGGAAGGTGAACATCAAAAAATGCCAGATTATTCGAACAAAGTGCTTTTGTGTTAAGGGAGGATTTGAGTAGATGTCCAATGGATGACAGAAATTTATCAAAGAGTCTTAGCATTTTAAGTAAGATGAATCCACTCTCCCCAAGATTGTTACCCAACATTTCTTTTTGTTTAGAATTAAATAAAACTGGACTTTTAGTTTTACATTCTAATGCTGCTTCACTGGCTATTCAACTTGAATGTAATCTCAAAAAGGACAAGGCATGTGCTTTGCTATATTCTACTGGTCAGAGCAGGGCCAGCTTGAGCAATGCAGCTGCAGTGTATGCACAAGGGCCACCATACTTCTGTCCTGAATCATGATAACAAAACTAAAAGCCAGAAGGGAAGGATATTCTTATGGCTCTCACCTTGCAGTGTCGCCTGAATATTGCCTACTGAACACCCTATAATAAACTGGTGAGGGAGAGTTATTTGTATGGACAAGCTGTAAGATTACTAAACAGGGCAGAAGAGGGGAGATGTTTTATCTGTGTGGCAAAAACTAATAATAATTGGCATAAGAGGTCATGCAGTGTGCCTTCAGTAGATAGCTCCCGATGAATTCCCAGCTGACCCATCAGCATTACCCACACGTCCGTGAATGATTCGTTTTGGTGGTTCATCACAGGTGAGCCTTCAGTTGATTGCCAAATTAGCATATATCTGATTCTACCTAAATGAGAGCCTTCAAAAAAGAAATATGCCTGTGAACTCTTTCAATTCAGATCCAGGAGGGATACAGTGCATTGAGAAGGGTATAGCAATGACTTCTGTGGCATTCTTGCTCCAAATGCCTAATTGCAATCGAAATAGAATTACTAGGTGAACTCAAGCTCTCCACTCCTCACACTCCCCCTCCACTGCTGGCAAGTCTTCCTGACTCACGGCAACCCTAAAGGATAGAAGAGAACTGCTCCTGAGAGTTTTGGTCTTGACAGGAGCAGACAGTCTCAGCTTTCTCCTGAAGAGAACCCGGCGGGCTCAGACTGATGACCTCGTGCTCCTCAGCCCGATGCTTCACCCACTGGGCCATCTGGACTCCTGAAAATGACCAATTCTCCTCTAAAGTCATAATGGAATGAAAGAAATATTTAAAAACTCATTTATTGTCACAGGTTGGAGGAAATGAAAGTGATATGACAAGGCAATTCCATGTGTGATCCAAAATTGGCTCCTGTAACAGATTAGCTGTACCGTGAGGAAATCTATTTGCTGACAATAAGGCCTATAAGTTAGTGACCTGTGTTGGGAAATATTAATTTTCTGGTTCCGATCATTGTATTATGGTTTTGTAAAATGTCAACATTAGGGGGAGCTGAGTAAATGGCACATGGAAATTTTCACTGCTGCTTTTAGCCAGTATATTGCAAGGCCAAAATAATTTTAGAATTGAAAAAAATATATACTTGATAAAGGTCACTTAAGAAACAGTTAACCAGTGAATCAACTGTTAATAAACTGGTTAATAAAAATAAAACTTTTTGGACCTACAATTGAAATCATTTTCAGACTCTGTTATGGTTCATCTCTTTCTTAGTTTAGATTTTCCATTTAAACACACTTGTCTTTTACAATTTTTTGACATGCTATTTCAAACAGTAATATACAGCAATTGTTCTGTAATTTAGACTGCATTAAAAGGCCCTCCTAATTTATTTACAACCCATTTCCTGCTACATGGAGATACAAAACATAATGTTTTCCTCTTCCATAATGAGCTCCAGTGTTTAGGGACTGAATCACAAAGGCCTTAGACTGTATTTATCTGTCTGTATCCCTGTTTGAGAGGTTCTCAAAATAATAAAACTAACATTTTAATCTCTACATTAAAATTTCCCAAGAAAAATACATGAGTCCATGATGATATCCTGACCTTTTTTTATGGCCACTTTCACCGAGGAATGCAAAGTATTTTATGGAGATGAATTGTGGTAATTAGACCTGGCATGTTGGGCAAGCCCTGGAAGACTTATTTTTATGAAGGGATAAAATGCCAAGCTCAGAATTTGGGTGTTTCATCCAATACTTATAACCAACTGGCAGCAGAAGAGGCTGTTTTCTGACCTCTATATTTCTGCCTTCGTTAAGACTTCCTTTCCTTTTGGTTGCTTGTCTGCAGGTTGATAGTTGAAAAGCTAATGATTGTCTGAAGTCAGAGAGAGTCTTTTGCCTCCTCTTGCCTCAGGGATGCAGCAGAAGGGGGTGGGGAGGCAGGCTATGGATTTCTGGTCCTCACTCAGAGTGGCTCCACTGCTCTACTCAGAAAGCAGGCATTCAACCCATGTTTGCAGTCCGTTTGTTCTTGTTCTCAAGGAGACAGGCTATTTTTCTTCTCTCCTCTTTGGTGAAGTGCACTACACTATAGGCATCACTTCAAAGGGAATAGTTGGATCATGCTGCACTGAAAATCTCTAGCAACTTGTCATAAATTTAAAACTTTTCAGTACAGTCAGTGTTTTTCAAATGCTAAAGATAGGAAATGTGGTGAATGCACTAGATGTATTCCCCAAGGAGCACACTTGCCTCCTCAATTCTCCATTGCTGACTTAGTCAATGGAATCTTACCTTTAAAATGCTCACCATAAGAGGGAGCCAGGAGGGGGAGTGGTCCAGCTCAAAGAGATGGGGATTGGGTGTGGGGACACATGTCTGCATGAACTTACCTTTGTCCTCTCAGTATTATTTGCAGAGGATGAACACATAAGAAAAAACTGTGCTCATGAATAAGAGGACTTTGTGTTGATTTGTTCTTGTCATGTTGAAGAGATCACCACTGAACTCTAAGGCAAAAATACCCCTCAGTTTTCAGATGTAGACTAAACTTTCCTCCAACAAAGCTGGAGGTTTAGGAATGAGGAAACTCATTCAGATGCTCACAACAAAGAAGGGGTGATCCTGGTTACCTGCGAATGACCCAAGAATCTTATAAAAATATACAGATCTGTGAACTCAGATCCCAATTCAGTAATTGTTCTACACAACCATAAGATGTATTTTTTCCAGCTGTACAAAGTGTCATCAGTTAGATGGGAACCCTTTTATGGTTATCCCCTTGAAAGTCAATGCTAATGAATTTTGCCTTTTAACCTGAAGAGAGCAGGTTGTCTTTGAAGCATTTCAGCAAGAGAGTGAAGAAATCTGTTTTCCAAGTCAGTGATTGAACGCTGACTGTAGCATAGGCAATAGGCTTTTGGGGTGCCAGGGCTGGAGATCATGATATCATTTGGTGGACGGGTATGGTAATCCTAGAAAGAGGTGATGGTGAATGGAAAGGGATGGTGGCTGTGGAGGTGAGAAAATGAAGCTGGATTCTGGAAAACTCAAAGTTATAGGCTCCCAGAGCTGAATTGGGTTGCTGCACTCATCCTGCTGTTCTTCATCCTCCCCTTCATATTGAGTGCTAGTATTTTCAAAGGCAAAGGAGAGATTTCCTTTGGATCTTTCCCAGGATAGACAATCGAAATTTGTCTCTCATTTCCTTTGAATGCCAACCTTGGCTGTCTGCTGGATGGAGCAGTGGTCTCCAGACTTTTGGAGCACTGATTTTTTGCTATGATGCACTTGATCACATCACACCAGGATAGGAACATTTGTCTACTTACACATCTTATACTAATGAATGAAGCATAGTTTAATGTGGACAACAAATGTAAATTTTTGAAAGCGAGATTATGATAAATTGAAGTTTGGATGTTTTCTTTCTGCATCCCAATAATTACCACTGTTTGAGCACCCTGCTGACAAGTTCCTTTTCTGAGAGGTAGCATCCTTCCCTCTTTGTCTACATGTATGCGTACCTGAGACTCTCACCATCACATCTCTGTACTCAGGCTTGCTTTGCTGAGCTGCATTTTCATCTTCTCCATGTCCTGTACAGACTCCTTTCTGTATTGTAAGGGGCCCGAGGGTGCTGTGGGGTAGCTGTTATGACAAGGTCAGCAGTTCAAATCCACCAGCCTGTCTGAGGGAGAAAGACAAGCCTACCTCTTCTTGGAGAGATTTGCCAAGCCCCAGAAACCCTACGCAAGGTCATTGTGAGTTGGAATCATATCAATATCAAGGGTTAGTGCAGGATGTGTGTGGAGGGGGCAGTGAGAAATTCTATTTCTTAAACTTATAAAGTTCTTTCTTGCCTCAGGGCCTTTGCAAGAGCTATTCTCATGGCCTAGAAAGCTCTCTGTAAATTGGTCCACACAAGTCTTACCCGGTTCCTTGCTATGTCCCTTAGCTCACATCCCATCTTCCTTCCCAGTCACCCTGTTTACCTCCTCCTACTGCTGGGATGTGGTAGGCCTGTATTTTATCCATGCACATCTGTTTTTCTCTCTCTCTTTCTTTTAGAATATAAGCACCTCCAACAGGGATGATTCTCTGTGTTTTTTGCTTCTTTGCTTATCTCCAATGCTCAGGACAAAAACGAGCTTTTCTACTCCCAGAAAGAGTCACTGTCTTGGGAACCATCCACAGGAGCAGTTCTGTCCTGTGCTAGTGGGTGGATATGCGTGGACCTTAACTCGATGGCAGTGAATTGGGATTTTGGCTTTGGATCTTCCATCGTCTAGAACACTGCCTGCCACACAGTGCATGGGCACCTGGTCTGTGGAATAAATGGGGCATGGAGGAGTCAAGGAAAACATCCTGCAAAGATGCTCCTCTTCCATCTTATTTCTCCAACATGTCTCCTTCTGTGAAGGGACTGTTTTCGAGAAGAATGGTTAGGATAGTATATGTTGACTCCCTACCTAGGGTCAGGGGAAGGTGATTTTTCTTTATTAGTTTAATTCAATTTTATCAAGAAAATCAACCCACCCTGTGTCTTTTGTGATCCACAGCCTAAATTCAAAAGACAACTACATCATACTCTATCTAGTGCCTCACCGAGAATCTTCACATATTAAATTATTTCTACAAGTTAGGAGAAGTCAAATATCCAGAATTCTAGACTATTGAAATGCATTCTATGATTCTTCCCTCTGAATTTAAATCTAGGGAGAAATTGCCAAAGGAGAAGTGACTCATTAACAATAAAAACAGAAAAACTATCAGACAGGGTATTTAAACTTTCAAAAATCATATAAACGATATATTATTTGATCTTTTATCTGTGAGTACTCACAAAATACAATGACATACGCCATGCTATGGCATTTCATTGGGCTTTGGGACAGCTCAGAGGAGAGATATAATAAGTGTTCCCACTGCCAATTTTCTACCTGAACCGCTAACCTCTCCCCAAACACAGGAATTCTAATGACAAGAGTATGGAGGGGTACTTATAAAAGTCTAGGGAAAGGGATGAGATGGAATGCTTCTTTATATGTCTCTCATATAATGAAAACAATATTTATTAATAATTTGTGGATTTTTTACTATGAAGTTTAACACACATAGGTAAAAAATATGCAAAACACAGTGGCACAGTTCAACTCATGGGACTGCTGAGTGCACCCCAGATCTGATCAATCGCTGTCCCTCAGTAATATATGACATGTAAAGTTTATGCAGGTTTGGTAGATGGTCCAAGAAGATATCAAAGTCCTGGGAGGCATCGTGGATCATATGGAGGGAAAGCACTAACCCCTTGAGGGGAGAAAGATGCAATTCTGCTCCCATAAGAGTTACAGCCTCCGAAACCCACAGGGGCAGTTCTACCCTCTACTTTAGGTTTATTATCCATCTAAATCAACTGGATGGAGAGGAATTTGTGCTTTTTTTGGGGGGGGGGTGCATGTGTATGTACGTGCTTGTTTTTATTAAGCATGAAAGAGAAATTCTCCTTCCCAGGAGATTTCAATCTAGTTTGTAAGATGCACATACATATATTTTAAAAATTATATGAGGGCTTATGAAGATTATATTCTGTAGATAATGATTCAGATCATTGATGCTGGAGACATGGGTGGAACAGGTAAGGTAGAGTAGAAAAAGAAGTACTTTTATGTGGGGCATGTAGCCTCATCTTTCTCTCTCAGAGAAGCTCATGGGTTTGAACTGCTGATCTTAGACTAACGCTTCCCTGACAGTGCCACTGGGTTCCTTCAGATACAGAAAGGCGTCTGATATGAATGGAAATGGGCAAGCCGTTGGAGGGAGGCATGAAGTAAAGATGGAAAGTCAGGGGCCAGGTGATTGAGAATGAACCATTCTTGTCTCTTTCCTACTAGCCTTGAAGTGCTTTGTAGTCTTTGGCCTAATTCCCGCTCAGCAATGGTATAAGAGATGCTTTCACCAATGCAGTTCTTCCTCTATTTGTTTACTTAGAACCCCCCCCCTGGATTGGAGGCCATGGGAAGAAGCTGTGCATATGCAAATAAGGTGATTAATCAAAAAAATGGCCCAACTTAGTGTACACAAGCACAGTCAATATTGTCTATTCCTCCTGGGGTTTCTAACACATCACAAACTTTCGATTTGGTTCCTAGAGGATTTGTGCGGATGTGAAGATACACTTGATCCAGAAGGGCCTGATTCATTGAACCTGTCACTGTGTTATTCTTTCAAAGTGGTTTGATGTTCAAGAAACCCCTTGACTTATTTATTTTGAAAACAGCTTGTTTTCTTTGGTAAAAAGCCTTTTAACTTTTTTTCCCTTGGGAATAGGAAATCATGATTTCATAAATACAAATACATGGGGTTTCATATTGGGGTTCCATTTACAATATAAAACTGTGTGATGGTTGCATAAGATTCATATTATCCACTCATGGGATAATGAGAAAATCAGACTTTGGTAAAAGGAACATTGATGCCCTTTATACAGAGTAAAACTATAGCATCTTCCTGAGAGGCATATGTTCCATTCTGATACTTCCTTACCTTCATTTAGCAAGATGTCCAATAGCAGAGGTTCCAGAAATACCAGACCCATAGAAAAGAGAATCAGATCACAAACCGACAGTATTTATAAGTGACTTTACAAAAGGTCACCACATTGGTTAAAACATTGTGGAGCAAGTGACAGGTAAACCTCTGAGACTAGCCTTAAACAAATGAAGAAATTGCTTTCTAAGGCGGAAACAGTCAGGAATAGGGGGGATTTCAGACAAGGGAGGACTTAGAAACACAATTTTTTTCAGGACCCTGCCTTCTACTTCTCAATTTTGGCTTCTTCTTTCAACTTCCTGTGATGGCAAGATGGCTCTGGTAACTTGCAGCCATCTGCTTGCAGGATTTATTAAAGTCTCATGGGGAACTGAGAAATTCTATCAAAACTCCCCAGACTTTGATGTCTTATCACAGAGTTAGAGCTTCATCCTGTGTTTGGAAGAGGGGCTTCCTTGATGGATCCTGCCTCAGTTATATAATCCCCACGAGACGAGGGGCCAGAGAGTGACAGAGATGGGAAAGTGATGTTCCCGAGGAAAACGGAGGTATTGTTTTAGAAGAAACGACAATAAACGATGAATAATAAAACGAACAATCCAACTTGCAAAGCCAAACAAAAACATCCACTCCATCGCTTACTACACCCAGGCATCAGCTGTTTGAATTTCTTGAGTTGGGAAAGTGGAATAGCAGCCCGGATCTAAGTTCGAGCTTTGCCATCAATTAACGCTGTGATGTGGCCAAGTCCCTTCACTTCTCCGCACTTTTAAAAGGGAGGGATTGAACTCAACCCTCTCTCCCAAGCTTTCTTCCAGCTCCTAGATGGTGATGATCCCAAGCTTGCCAAGTGAGAATGGGAAGATTCTCCTGGCCTGAGAGTTCATGGAAAAGAAAAGGAAGCAGACCCAGGTGCAGAGGAGAGATGGGAGCCAACAGAGTGAAGGGCCATCGAGCGAAGGAAGCAAAGAAAGTGCTCAGGGGAGTGAGGTCAACTCCAGGACAGGACATCTCTCCCCGAGCTGAGCAGCACCCTCCAGCCCCTACTGATGGCTCAGCTAGTGAGCGAGCGTTCTGGAGGGGTGGTGGCAGTTACCATAGAGAGGGATAAATAGACCTTTGTTTGAGGCAATAAACTGGTTTCCACCAGAAAGTTTAACACTCTAAGTAAATGTTATATATGGTTCTAATTAGCAGTGCCTAATTTGCAGAGAAACACCTCCCTCTCAGGTGTTTTGCTTACTCTACTTCCACACATCAATAACCTGTCATCTAAAATCTTTGAAATCACATGATTTGAAATCCAAAGTTTTGGGGATTTTAAAAGGCCAATACAGAGGCTGGAGTTTAGGTTACCAACATGGTTATGATACAGCCTCTTCCATCTCCACAAAGCTATGCTTCTGTCATGGAATGAATGCATGTATGCTCCCATTTAGAGAGGAAAGATAATTATAAATTATTTCCCATCAGTTTGGGTCAAGAAGAGTTCTTGTACACAGGTATAGAAAAGAGATGGGAGCTCACAACACACAGAATTCGGGATCCTGTGGGAATAGTGGGAATAGTGATACCAGAAGGGTAGGGGATAGAGGGGGAAAGGAAGGAAGAAGTGTGGGAACCGATCATAACAATTGACATATAACTATACACCACTGAGAAATGAAAACAATAACAATATGCAGTCTACCAGGAGGCTATGTGAGGGGGAAACAGAGTTGCTGATAACAAGAGCTCAATAGAAATAAATGTCTCGAAAAGAATGAAGACTACATATGTACAGACATGCCTGATTCAATTGATATATAGATTATAATAAGCCCCCGATAAAATGATTAAAAACAACAGCAAAAAAACTCTCTCAATTTTCAGATTTTTTTTAAATATCTGGGAGTTGTAATTGAAGAGCTCTGGACATGGAATACTTATTGAAATCTGAGATGATGGAGATAATTTTGGATAAGACAATGAACAAAGATGACATTTGGAAGATCAATTTATAAATTTACTGATTTTCTTTACTAGATTTAAGTCCTTTTTTACCCTCTGTGACTTGTAAGATGTTCAGCAATCACTTATGAAATACCTTCCTATCCAGTTTTACTTATTGGCTATATTTTCCTCCCATAGTCCCCAAAATCAGAATCATTGATTGGATAACTCATGTCAAGTTGATGAATTGACTCTATAGCATTTGATTAGTTGATCAGTATCCCTGGGCCCTTCTTTCATGGGCATTCATGAAACAATGTTGTATCTAAATCCATGGATGGTCTTTCCTAATAATTTCCTTCGGTCCCCTTTATCCTCCTTTACTTATTATATCTTGGTGCTATTGGATCCTGTGCACATTTTTTCATTGGTGAGCTAATAGAGTCACTAACTATCCTCTGCCTAGCCTGAGTGCTCACAATATCAAAGGGTGACTCTAGTTCAGGTGGATGTTCTGTGACCTAAAGTTGACAAGATGTTTCTAGTTTCAAAAGTGAAGAATAAATTCAATCCCCCCACAAGCATGCACACATAGTCTGTCTTGAGGTACCTGAGGTAGAACCCTGAGAGTTATTAAGCTATATTAATTATACTTAGTATTTATATATCCTATACATTCATAGCCTTTATTCACCACTGTGTTAATATTGAACTTCATCATCTCCCTTCTGGAATATCCAACGCCTTCTAAATCACTTCTCTAAGTACCTCTGCGAACTCCTCTAGCCACATACAAAGGCAGAGACTGTAGACAGGTCACTGTCTGATGGTGCAGAGTTGCGTGGACCCAAGCACAGTAGAAACACAGCAGGAATGTGGCAGCTACAGGGTCAGAAGGCTCCTTAGAGACAAGGATGGTGAGATTTTTTTTTTAACAGCTAGAATTTTTTTGCTATTTTTAATGACACAAAAATGAATCTTGCATAAGCAAGGTCTCAAAAAATTGATTAAAGACTCAGAATTGTTTCTCTCCACAGAAATCTTTAGTAAAAGGCAAAAGATTGATATGATTTGAAGAGAAACCAAAGATTTTATTCTACGTACTTCGCACATATTGTCAAGAGAGACCAGTTGGTGGAGAAGAATATCCTGCTTGGTAAAATAGCGGGGCAACAAAAAAGAAGACGATGCATTGACACTAAAGCTGCAATGATGGGCTGAAACCAGGGAACAGTTGTAAGGATGGAGGTGAGGGGGGGCACTGTTGGATTCTGTAGGGCACAGTGTCATTATAGGTTGTAACAGACTCAATATCCCCTAGTAACAACTGCAACAATCCAGCGTCAGAAAGATATGATGCATATTTTTAACAAAGTGTCTTTGTCATGTGAAAGGCTGACATGTGAGATGTGTGTGAGGCAATACGCCGGGGAATTTTGGTATACTGTTTTATGCAAGCGTTATGATAATACAGTGAGATTGGGATTATTGTTAAACCAGCGTAGAGAAGGGTTCAGAAGAGTCCTTCTGCATGTGATAAATGGAGATCATGGTAAAACAAGATCAGAATGGAGACGGGGAAGCGATTTTTCTCAAGCAATGTTCTCTTGAGAAACAGAGTCAGTAAAAGATATGGGTTGATGTTAGTTGCTGAACTGGTACAGACTCATGGCAGTCTTGTGAATGAGAGAACAAAGTGTGGCGTGGCCCCCGGCCATCTTCCTGAGCTGTACCAGCTATGCGTCCATGATTGGAACAATTCTGGCAGCCATGCAATTGAGGGGTCCTAAATTTTGTTACCTACCAAACACGGGGTTCCTATCAAGAGATCTGTCCAGTGTTGGGGAGACAGGTTCATCAGTCGTGCATCAAAGAAACCTGTTGGTAGTATTTTTTTTTAAAGACTGATTTGTTTGTTCTTTTGGCCATTTCTGATAACAGTGTATTCACTGTCTTTGCCAACAGCACAATTCAAATGGATGGATTCTTTGACTATACTCTCGCCCACTGTTCAGTTTCCACACACCTATGTGGTGATCGAAGGGTCTCTCGCTTGAATCAGGATCACCTTGCCGATGAACCTATGTATGCTGAGATGCTATGTACTAAGGAAGTGACTGCAAACGAGTGGTCTTTGTGTCAAGCAACAAGGCGGGGGTTCCTTAAGTCTTGCATTTCACACGTCATATGTAGATGACCAGAAAAGGGAAGAGTGTGAGTTCCCCAAAGACATCTACTTGTTGTGTGGAGAGAGAATACACTCTAGAGAAAATCTCTTTCACTCTTAATACCAACAACTGACTGGAAGAGGTCTACACATATTATAGAACATAATCTGCCTTCCTTAATGTCTTCTGATTTTTTAAGACTAATTTTATTGGGGGTTCATACAACTCATCACAATCCACCCATCCATCCATTGTATGTCAAGCACATTTGTACATTTGTTGCCCTCATCATTCTCAAAATATTTGCTTTCTACTTAAGCCCTTGGTATCAGCTCCTCATTTCCCCCTTCCTTCTCTGTTCCCCCTTCCTGCATGAATCCTTGATAATTTATAGATTATTGTTATTTTATCATCGCTTACACTGTTGTCTCTCTTCATCCACTCCCTGCTGTGTGTACCCCAGGGAGGAGGTTATATGTAGATCCTTATATTGGTTCCCCTTTTTCTACCCCACCTTACATTCACCCTCCTGGTATCGCCACTCTCACCGCTGGTCCTGAAAGGGTCATCTGTCCTGGATTCCCTATGCTTCTGGTTTCTATCTATACCAGTGTGCATCCTCTGGTCTACCCCAAATTGTAAGGTAGATTTGGGACTATGATAGTTGGGGGTTGGGGGTGAGAGAGAAAGCATTGAATAACTCGCTATGTTCGATCATAGCTGCACTGCACCCTGACTGCCTTGTCTCCTCTCTGCTACCCTTCTGTAAGGGTATGTCCTATTATCTACAGATAGGTTTTGAGTCCCTAATCTGTACTCCCCCGCATTTACAATGATATACTTTTTAGTTCTTTGATGCCTGATACCTGATCCTTTCAACATCTTGTGGTCACACAGGTTGGTGTGCTTTTTCCATGTGGGCTTTGTTGCTTCTGGCCACTCGTTTACCTTTAAGTCTTTAAGACCCCAGGTGCTATATCTTTTGATAGCCAGGCAGCATCAGCTTTCTTCACCACTTTTGCTTATGCACACATTTGTCTTCAGTGATTGTGTTGGGAAGGTGAGCATCATGGAATGTCAATGAATAGGAAAACGTGTTCTTGCATTGAAGAACTACTTGAGTGGAGGCCCAATGTCCATCTGCTGCCTTAACACTAACCCTATAAATATAGGGACACATTTATTTCTCCATCATCATATATAAATATGTTTATATATGTACATGGCTGTATTTAGAGCTCTACAAATCTCCTTTGCCTCCTAGTTCTTTCTTCTATTTCCATTTACTTTCCTCCTGTCTCACTATCATGTTCAGCCTTCATTTGGGTTTCAGTAATTTCTCTCAGTTACATTAACCTTGATCAACCCCTACCAGGCTTCTCACAGTCTCCTTGCCACTGATTTTGGATTACTTCTTGTTCCCTTGTCTCTGGGCTGGTCAACACCACCTCCTTTTCTCTACCTCCCCCTCTCCCATGTCCCTCTGGAACCATCAGATCTATGGTTTTCTCCTCCAGACTGTTCTTCCAGCCTATCTTATCTAGATAGACCTGCAAAAACAATAATATGCACACAAAACCAGACATAGCAAGATGAAGTAAAAAAAGAAAACAAAATGACATAATAACAAAAAGCCAACGTCAAGAAAAAAATATATATATACATAAGTAAAAAGTAATAATAAAGAAGAAGTTGTAAATAGTGCAAGGTCTGTTGACCTCCAAGAGTGTCCTCTGGTTGATTCTGAAGGCGTGCCACATGCTGGCCCCAAAGTCTATCTTTGGCACTTCCTGAGGACTTCCATGCTCTGCTTCCCCTGCTGCTGTGCTGCATGCCTTTAGTGTTTTGCCTCGGCGTGGTGGGGTCAAACTGAGTACGTTCCCAACTCTGTGTCCCCAGTGTTGTCACCCATAGGGCCTTGGGTCAGCAAGGAATGTCATATTTCATGGTGGGGCCAGCCATATGGTCCTCTCTGTGTATTAGCTATTCTAAACAAGGATATTGTCCTCAAGGATTGGTGGGCCAAGGTGCACTCCACTTTCTCTTCCTCCACCTTCATTTGCTACCCTGTGCTCTGGTAAGACATGCCCCTTTCTCTGAGCAGCAGCTTTAGTGCTGCAGTAAATTCTTCTGGAGGAAGGTTGGCTGTCCACATAGTTGGGATTGGGTCCAGGCCCTCAGAACCCTCTACTGGCTCCCTGCTCCATGCTGTCATGCTGCGTATTCATTCTGGAACACTGGGTTTAAGTTTAGTCCCGCTTTCCCTGTGGAGATATAAAAAATACTCTCCCCTTGGGTGGGATTTCCATAGTGGTGGTACATGCCTACAGGTCTACCAGCAGTGGATGAGAGTTCTTGTCTCCCCACAGCCCCTCCAACACTTGTTGCTTTCTGATTTTTTGAATTGGACTATCTTTGAGGGTATTAGGTGGTTTCCCATTATTGTTTTAATTTGTATTTCTCTTATGGCTAATGATTGGTAACATTTTCTCATATATTTATTGGCCCTTCAGCTTTCTGCCCCATGACACTTCTGTTCATGTCCTTTGCCCACCTCATCAGTGGGCAATTAGCGTTTTTTTTTTTTTTCTATTTTGGAGCTAGCAGGGTATTGTAGATGTTAGCAACAAGGCCTTTGTTGGATAAGTTATTGCTAAAGATGTTTTCCAAGTCCATGGGATTTCTTATTACTCTCTTGGTGAATTCTTCAATATTCACAGGTGTTTTAACTTAAGTATATCCTACTTGTCAATTTGTGCCTTCTCTGTTTGTGTGTTGTGTCCTTCCCTACCTCTGATAGTCTTTGTTTTCCCTGTGTCAAAGTTCTCAGGTTGGTCCTAGTTCCCTCATTGATGGCCATAATAATTTGGGGTTTTATCTCAAAGTCTGTGATTCATCTTGAGTTTATTCTTGTGCATTGAGTGAGATAAGCATCTTGCTTCCTTTTTTGTGCAGGTAGATATCTATTTTTTCTAGCACCACTTGTTGGAGAGGGCATCCACTTCCCATTTGATATTTTGGGGGCCCTTATCAAAGATCAGTTGTCTGTATGCTGATTATTTTATTTCTGGGTTTTCAGTTCTTTTCCATTGATCTGAGTATCTATCATTATACCATTATCAGGCGGTTTTGACCACTTTGGTTGTGTAATAGGTGCTAAAGTCAGGTAAAGCAAGCTCTCCCACTGTTTCCTTCTTCTTGAGGAGTTCTCTGCTAATTCTTTCCTCTGCATATGAAGTTGGTAATTATTTTTCCATTTCTTTGAAGAGAGAGGAGAGTAACTGTAAATGGACTGCATTAAACTTATATAATGATGGATAAAACTGACAACTGAGGCTTCCAATCCACGAGCATGGAACATTTTTCCATTTGTTGAGGTCATTCTTGGTTTCTTGTAATAGTGTTTTGTAGTTTTCCTCATATAGATCTTTTGTTTATTTAGTCAAGTATATCCCTAGGTATTTCCATTTGTGTTTGGCTAATACAAAGGGTAGCATCTTTTTAATCTCTTCTGGGTTCTTATTCAGTGTGTATAGCAGTCTGTTTGTTGATCTTGCACCCTGCCACTTAGGGGATATTTCATATATAAAATCATATCACCTGCAAATAATGATCAGTTCATCTCTCCCTTCCCCAGGTGAATACCTTTGATGTCTTTTCTTTGCCTTATGCTATTAGCTAAAATCTCCAGTGCAGTGTTAAATAGGAGTGTGGACAAGGGGCATCCTTGTTTGATTCCCCTTTTCAGTGGGATTATGTTAGTCTTGTCTCCATTGACTGCCATGTTGGCTGCTGGTTTTTCATATATAGCTTGTACTGTTTTGAGGGATTTCCCTTCCATGTCTATCTTCTCGATGGTCTTAAACAGGAATTGGTGTTGGCTGTTGTTGAATGCTTTCCATATTATCCACATTATCATGTGATTCTTATTGTTTTTTCATGTCAATGTTGCAAATGATATTAATGGTCCTTCATATGTTGAACCATCCCTGCATCCCTGGCATGCACCCAACTTGGTCATGATGAATTACTTGTTTTATATATATATATATATATATATATATATATATATATATATATATTTGTATACTATTGTCCAATATTTTGTTAAGGATTTTTGCATCAATGTTCATTACAGATATTGGTTTGTAGTTCTCAGTTCTTGTAGGATCTTTACCTGGTTTCAGTATCAGTGTTATATTAGCTTCAAGAAGTTTGGCAGTTTGTCATCTTTTTCTATGTTTTGGAAGAGTTTGTGTAGGATCTGTGTCAGTCCTTCCCTGAATGCTTGGTAGAGTGCTGTGAAGCCACCTGGTCCAGGGAATTTTTTTGTTGATAATCCCTTGATAACCTTGTCTATTTCTTCTATTGTTTATGGGTCCATTGAGATTCTTGATGTCCATCAGGGACAGTCTACGAAGGGACTGTTTTTATAAGAATTTTTTCATGTCTTTTACTTGTTGAATTCATTAGAGCATAGTCCTTCATAGTACTATCCTTTTGATTTGATTAGGATCTGTTGTAATGTCCCCTCTTTCATCCCTCATTCTTGCTATTGAAATTTGTCCCTGTCTTTGGTTTGTCAGCAGTTTGTCGATTCTGTTTATCTATTCAAAGAATCAACTTTTAGCAGCATTAATTTATACCATAATTTTCCTATTTTTCCATAGTCTTCTGAATCTCAGCCCTGATTTTTATTATTTCTTTTCTTTTGCTATTAGTAGGATTGTCCTGCTGAGTTTGTTCTAGTTGCTGTAAAATTTGTGCCAGCATATGAGTCACGAGACTCTCTTCCTTTTTCAGGTGTGCATGTACTGCTATGAAATGTCTTCTGATAGCTGCCTTTGCTGTGTCCCATCAGTTTTGGTACATTGCGTTTTTATTCTCATTGACTTCTAGAAACGTCCTAATTTCATCTCTGATCTGAGCCAGTACAGACTTCTTTTTTTGGGGGGGGGAGGCATCACTGCCCTCTGGTGGTCGTGGGAGCTACCCAGCGCTGCTCCTGAGAGCTGCTGCTGGATTTGAACCGCCAAACCTGCGGGCTGTAGTCCCGCACTCAACCACTTATGTCAAGGGGGGCTTAGCCCGCCAGTACACACTTCTTATGCAGTAGAGAGTTACTAATCCTCCAATTGTTTGTTCTTGTTTTCTTCATTTTTCTTATCACATAGTGGTCAGAGATAGGTCAGTATCATATCAATGTGATTAAACTTATACAACTTCGCCTTATGCCCCAGCATGTGGTCTATCTTTGAATATGTGCCATATGGGCTTGAAAAGAATGCGATTTTGGAGAGGCAGTATTTGAATGAAAAGCTCTGTATGGATCTATCAAGTCAAATTGTATACTTGTGGTGTTTAGATCTCTAGCCTTCTTGTTGAGTTTCTTTCCCTGTGATCTCTCTTTCTCAGAGAGTGGTGTGTTGAAGTCACCCACTAAAATTGTTGAGGCTGTGATTTCTTTTTTCATATTTTGTAGTGTTTGATTTACGTATTCAGCATATCTCTCATTTGGAGAATATATGTTTTAAATACTTATTGATTCTTTATCTACTGTTTCCGAGAAGCATTATATAGTGTCCTTCCTTATCTTTTTGATGATATGCACTTTGAGGTCAATTTTATCTGGGATTAAGATTGCTACCTCTGCTGTTTGTGAATTGCTGTTTGCTTGGTAGGCCTTTCTGTAGCCTTTGATTGTCAGCCTATTTTTTCTGTAGTCTTGAGATGTGTCTGCTGAAGGCAGATTGAAGAGCTGTGTTTTCTAAGCTATTCTGTTAGTCTCAGTCTTAATGCTTGAGTTCAGTTCATTTATATTCAAGATTATTATCTCCATCTGTGGACTCTGTGATGTCACCTTATATCTTTTGTATTGGGTGTTTCCCTACCTCCCTTTCTTTCCAGTGTGTTACAAACGTGTTTGTGAGGATGGATTGTTTTTTGATTTCTTTTCACCCTTAAACTAATCCTATCTTGGGGTCTGTTTTCTCTTTGCTGCCTTCTGGGTGAGGTTGTTCTATGTGGCAGTCTCTTATTTATACTTGGTGAGTGTTGTTCATACTGGTTCAGCAAGGATCTTTTGTAGGGCTGGGTTTCTTCTAACATATTCTTTGAGTTTTTTCCTTGTCTGGGAAACTCTTACTTCTCCATCTATCTTGATAGATAATTTGGCTGGGTAGCGTATTCTTGAGTTTGTGTTATTTTCCTTCAATTTGGAATATGTTGCTCCACTCTCTTCTCTCCTTCATAGTGTCTGCTGATAGGTCTGAGCATATCCTTATTTGGGAGCCTTTGGGAACACAAAAACCTTTATGTGTGATCGTTTATTTTTTTTCCTTAGTTTCTATTATGATTTTCTCCTTTTCCTCAAAGTTGAATAGTTTAACCATTATGTGCCTTCGTGACTTCTTTTTGGGATTCAGCCCAGCTGGTGTTCTTTCAGCCTCTGACTGGTTGCTTGACTTTCATTCATTAAACTGTGGAAGTTTTCTTCCAAGAATTCTCTGACTAATTTTGCAGATGACTTTTTTGATGTGTCTTCCTCCAGTAATCCAATTATTCTGATGTTGTTCCTCTTCATAACATTAGACATAACGCTTAGGTTTTCTTCAGCTTCCTGATGATCTTATTAGATTTTTGTTTATGTTTGTTAAAGTTTGGTTGGCTATTCTCCAGATCACTGGTGTTTTTTGTTTCCTCCAGTCGATTTTCGAAGTCTGTGAGTCTGCTGTTGGTTTTTGTTATCTTGTCCCTAAGCTCTTGTATTTTTCTTTGGTGTATGGACTTTATCTCCTCTATCATTTCATCCCTTTTCTGTATTGTTTTCCTTGTATTCTGTATGATGCCAAGCAGCATTCTGAAAATTTCTTTCTGTGGCAGATCAATATCTGCTATTTCTGTGCACATCATTAGGCTCAGGACATCTTCTATTATTGCCTTTAGTTTCTCTTTTTTTTTTCTTTAAGGTCATTGGGGCTGATAACTGTTTGCATTACATTGTTTTAGAGGAGCCAGGTGTCATTTTCCAGGGACTCGAAGAGCACTGGATCTCTCTGGGAGACTCGTATGAATGCTTCTTTGAACTGCCTGTGGCTAATTTCAGGATGGAATTGGTCTACCACTTTATCCTCCTGTGGCTTCACTCTTTCTCTAGTCAGCCAGTATTCTATTTGGTGGGCAAGTTTGATGGTCCCCTCAGGTGCTATGTTATATGATCTCACAAGAAGCAGTGATGGTGTGACCCATGACAACTTAGGGCTCAGTAAAAGGCAGGGGTACCCGCTGCAAGGGAAGTGCCACAGAAGGCTGGTGGGTTGCCTCCTTTTGTGTAGAAAACTGTGAATGGTGGGTGCAATTGCCCTGGTCAGGTAGATCACTGTGGAGGTTAGGCAGAGTTTCGCACAGCTGTGTGAAAAGTTGGCGAGTGTTGGGTGAGCTGCCTTAGTCCGTGCGAGGCACGAAGGCAAGTGGGAGGAAGTTTCCTCAGTCATATGGGACCACAGAGGTCAGATAGGAGCTTGCCCAGTACACAGACAGGAATTTCCCAGGAAGAAGTTGCATGGAATATCCCCAAAGGATTCACAGACTTCCCCAGCCTGGGATTAAACTGCACACGGTGGAGTTCTCTCAGCTGGGTGAAGCAGGGGTAAATGCCCTAAGCTAAGGGGGATGTTATGGAGGTATGCAGTGGTGTGTGAGAGAAAATGGAAGAGACCAACAGGGAAAACACCAAATAAATAAGCCTGCTGCAACTGTGGGGGGGAAAGAGAGAAGAGACGGAAAAATAGTAACAATGTAGCTGATCCCTGATCCCTGAATGAGAAGCTGCAAGGGTTTAATCCCTACCTCAAGTCCGCAGGAAGCTGTGGATGTGTTGAAATAAAGCCCCTAAGCCCACTCCAAATGATTCTTCTCTGGCTCAGAACAGAGGTGGGGCTAAGGTCAAATCCTAGCTGGCCTCCACTTTGGTAAGTCAAATGCCTCAAGCCCCTCAAAATCTTGTGGATCTGTGCCTACTTATCTTTATGATGCTTCTCCTACAATCTGGCAGTGTTGAATTTCCCTCTTGGTAACTTTCTTGGGCTGATTTCTGTGGAGTTACTCTGGTATGTGTTACTCAGTTGCCATCTTCCTGGAAGTCCAATGCTCCCATTCCTACTTCATAACAGAGTGTCTACCACTATTTTGCCAAACACCCGAGTATTCTAAACTATACATCACAAAACTATGCTCAATTTTGATAAGTAAGTTTAGCATCTTATTTTTGTTTTTTAGATCACAGGTCTTATAACAGTCCATATATCCATCCATTGTGTCAAACACCTTACACATATTTTGCCATCGATATCTTATTTTTAAACTCTGGAGAAATACTGCAGCCCAGCCACGCTGTTAAAGAGGTTGAGGGACATGACAGATCAGAGCACATGGGAGCAAAGGAAGGAGGAGGAAGGGACATTGGAGTGCTTTCTGGCCCACCAAGCCTTGAGCATGATATCCTTGCTCAGAGCCGTGAGTGCACAGATAGGACCATATGGCCAATCCCACTAGGAGATGTGATATCCTTCACTAAGGCATAGCCCTACAGGGGACAACACTGGAGACACAGTGTGGGAATTACACCCAATCTTACCCACCACCCCGAGGCAAAATACTAAGGGCATGCAACAGAACAGTTAGAGGAACAGAGCAAGGAAGTCCCAAGAGAGTACCAAAAAGAGACTTTGGGGCCAGGCACCCCATCAGACTCAAATGACCAGGAAATACTCCGAAAGATCAACAAACAGGCCCTGAACTATTTATAGACTTTTCTTTATTTCTTTTGTCATTGGCTTTGTTGTTTTCTTTTGTTGCTTTGCTTTGCTGTCTTGTTCTTGTGCATATTATTGTTTTTATTGTTTCTGCCTATCTTTTTTTTTTTTTTTTTTGCATCACTGCCCGGGTGGTGGGAGTAGGTGCCTGTCTATCTTGATAATATAATCAGGATAAACAACCTGGAGGTGAAAACAACTGGACCAATTGTTTTGGGGGGACATGGGAGAAGGGGAGTTGGGGGAAAGAAAGTGGTGCTAAAAAATCCGGGAACTGGCAGTGATGCCATTATATATATATATATATATATATATATATATATATATATATATATATGTAGTTGTTCCCGGGGACAAGGGAACAACAAGTAATCTAAAATCGGTGGTAGACAGTGTGATATGCCTAGTAGAGTTTGATCAAGGGCAGTAACCAAGGGGACTTAGTGAAACCCAAATGACGGCTGAGCATGAGAGTGGAACAAGAGGAAAGGAAAAAGAAATAGAGGAAAGAACTAATAGACAAAGGGCATTTATAGAGATCTGATTACAGGCAGGTACATATGTCAATATACTTACGTATGATGATGGGGAAATAGAGCTATGTGCAAATGTGTCAGTCTGGGTAGATTAGAGAAGCAAATTCATGATGACACTCATATGTATGTAAGGGAGAGGTTTATGTACAAGAGGAATTGAATATTGAGAAAGCATCCCAACCCAGTGCATAAGTCTGATACTAGCTCGTATATCTGATACCAATGTAACAAGACCTCTTCAGACTCATGAAATACATGCAATGATACCGAATACAGGATGACCACAGCCATTGAATAGGAAGTCTTTGGATCCAGTGGTATTGTAAACACCTTCAAGCTTGCCAGGGTCTCTACATGGCTATTCTAGCTTCAGAGATCTGATTGCATCAGGATAGGTTTGTTTAGCTTCTCCAACTTAGGAGAAGCATAGTTCCATGTGTCTTATGAGCTGCAATGTCTCCCAGGAAGTCAGTCTTGTCAGCAGAGAGACTCTGAGGGAGTGAGTGGAGAGAGAGAGAGAGAGTGTCTTTTGACTCCAGGAAGGAATACTGGGTTTACCATAATTCTCAGAAGAAGGCCAGGTCCACACAGAGGTCTCATTAGCTATCTCCAGACTGACAGGCTAGATTCCACCCCTACAATTTTAATCCTCAAATTGACACCAGATTAGATGACTACCACACATATATTTACCAGTTTAGTATTAAGATAACAGACAGATACTGGGTCCTCACTCAAGTACTCCCTCATTGCAAAAACACTTTGTTTTACTAAACTTGCATTTCATGGTGCGCACCTTCCCAACATGATCACTGAAGACAAAGTGGGTGCATAAGCCAATGTAAAGAAATCTGAAAGTGCTCGACTATCAATGGAGATAGTGTCTAGGGTCTTAAGGCTTGAAGATAAACAAGCAGCCATCGAGCTGAGAAGCAACAAAGTCCACAGGGAAGAAACACACCAGCTTGTTTGATAGCATTAGGAGTCAATGGGACCCTGTATCAGGCATCAAAGACCAGAACAAAAATTCATATCAATATGAATGAGGGGGAGTGCTAAGTGGAGGCCCAAAGTCCATGTATAGACAATTGAATATCCCATTATAGAGGGGTCAAGTTGAAAGAAAAGTGTTTTGAAAATGATGATGGCAACAAATGCACAATATGCTAGACACAATGGGTGTATATATGGATTGTGATAAGAGTTGTATGAGCCCCCAATAAAATGGTTTAAAAAAGAAAGAAAACTGTTGCAGATTAAATTTATTCAAGTACTTTCTGTAAGCTGATAGTTTTACTTCTGAGTTCAAATTCCACATGCACGAAAGACTCCGTACATTCACATTTGCAGGAACCTTTGCTTCTTAAAAACAAATTAGGGGTCCTTGTGAGAGATGATTTTATAGACAGTCAGAAGCAACTACATCTAGGGGAATGAGCACAGTTTGGACTATTATTTATTATTGGAGGAATGGAAGGTTGGAGAGAGACTCATTATCTTGACAGATGCCGATGACATTACCTCGTTTGCTGAAAGGCAAGAGGACTGGAAGCAATTACTGAAGAAGAGCACAGAATATAACCTTCAATATAGATTACATACCAACATAACAAAAGCAGAACTCCCACAGTGGGATCAATAAGCAGCACCATAATAAATGGATAAAATATTGCAGTTGGATCCACAAATGATGCCCATGTAAACTAGCTGTCATTGAGTTGACCCTCACGCATAGTGGCTGTGTGGAAGAGAACTGCCACTGTCAGTTTCTGTGATGGTAAATCTTTTTTTGTTTGTTTGTTTAAAAAATTAAATTTATAGACAACATCAAAAATTGAGATATGCTCACAACAATTCAGATTTCTGGCTTTTGTTGCAAAATTGATATGGTAATACTAGGATTGATTTTTCTTTTTTTAAAGTCATTATATTGGGGGCTTGTCCAGGTCTTATCACCATCCATTCATCCATCTATTGTTTCAAGCATATTTGAACATAAGTTGGAGATGGTAAATCTTGATGCATGTAGAAACCCACATCTTTATCTAGTGGAGCAAATGGTGATTTTGAACTGCTTGCCTCAGAGTTAGAAGCTGGCTGTGGGAGCAGTAGTAAAAAGAATAGACTGTTGCCTTGGGTAAATTTGCTGCTAAAAAACTTCTGTAAAGTGTTACAAAGCAAAGATGTTATTTTGAGGACAAAGTAGCACTTTCCTCAAGTCAGGGCATTTTATTTTGGCAGAAATTCTTTTCTTTTCTTTCTTTTATTAAAAAAATTAAATCATTTTATTGGGGGCTCGTACAACTCTTATCACAATCCATACACACATCCCTTGTGTCCAGCATATTTGTACATATGTTACCATTATTTTGAAAACATTTTCTTTCTACTCAAGCCCTTAGAATCAGCTGCTCTTTTTCCCCCTTCTTCCCCTCCACCCTCCCTCCACCATGAACCCTTGATAATTTATAAATTTCTTTTTCATATCTTACACTCACTGATGTTTCCCCTCCCCAACTTTTCTGTTGCCCATCCTCCTGGGATAGGGTTATATGTAGATCATTGTCATTGGTTTCCCCTTCCTCTTTACCTTCTACCTTCCCTTTACTTTCCTGTATCTCTACTCTTATTATTGGTCCTGAAGGGTTTAGCTGTCCTGAATTCCCTGTGTTTCTAGCTCTCATTTGTACTCGTGTACATACTCTGGTGTAGATTTGTAAGGTAGAATTGGAGTCATGCTAGGGGGAGGAAGAATTAAAGAACTAGAGGAAAGTTGTAAGTTTGTCAGTGCTATACTGCACCCTGACTGAGTTGTCTCTTCTTTGTGACCCTTCTGTAAGGGGAAATCCAATTGTCTAGAGATGCACTTTAGGTCTGCGCACTGCACTCCCCCTCATTCACATGCATGTGACTTTTTGTTTTCAGTCTTGGATGCCAGAGAGCCAGGACATTTTCAAGTCCCTCAGACACATGTGCAATCTGGCCAATAAAGAGAATGGAAGAATTTGAATTCAGAATTCAAATTCTCTGAATTCTGGTGCCGATGAAAAATATTGAACATACACCACAGACTGCCAGAAGAACAAAAGTTTCTGTCTTGGAAGAAAGAGAGCCAGAAGGCGCCTTAAAGTGAGGATGGTGAGACATCGTCTCCAGCATATGGATTATCTTACCAGGAAAGACTAGACCCCAAAGAAGGCTATCACGCTTGGTAAGGTAGAGTCCATGCAAAAGAAGACAGGCCTCGATGAGATGGGTTGACACAATGGCTCCAAACCCCAGGTTCAAGCACAGCAGTGATTGTCAGGCACTGCAGGGTGTTGCTCTACTCTCCCTGGAGCCACTCTCAATGGAAACAGACTAATGACACCAACAAGAGTTTCTTATTAGAAGCTGGTATTCCTGAAGAGAAAGCAGATAAATTGAAGAGAGAGTTTGCAGCAAAGAGAAAATTTAAGAACTATGACCATGTTTGAGGCACATGAAAATCTGAATTTTGTCTCATAAGATTGTAAACTGGCTCATTAGGTAAAATCATGCTTCTTTTAGGCTAATACACATCATGACCAGATCTAAATGAAGGATGTTACCCTGGGGGGTGTCGCTGTTAGCAGTCACCCCTGTGTTGACCTCAATTCTAGGTGAGCCTCTGTGCATCAGACAGAACTGGATCTCATGGGTCTTTCAGTGGTGGATTTGGGAGAAGTGGATCTATTTTGAGGCATCTGTGTGTGTGTGTGTGGGGGGGCTTGAACCTCCAACCTTGGGGTTTTTAGAGGATTGTTTTTGTGAGCTCCACCAATCAGAGGTTCCAATATCTATTGACCCAAAACCTGCTGCCTCTGACTCGATTCCTAAGAATCGATTCCATAGACCCTAGTGCTGCAGTGTTTAGGGAAGCAGCCTGTCTCATATAATTCCATGGAGCCTGTGGGCCGTCAAGCCTTGGTCCCTGTGCCAAGGGTCCCTTGGTCCCTTGGTCCCTTGGTCCCTGGCTTTTGGTACCTGGCTAGTTTGCTCAAAAGCAGCAACAGCAGCATCTCCAGCTTCAATTCCTTCTGC